>JAXQQM020059708.1:0-43795 GCA_034641835.2 Pinus albicaulis
ATGTGAGGCTATCTAGATGAGGGAGATTCTGGTTGGTTTGTTTGGTTCACATCTAGATCCCACGGTGATTCATTATGATAATCAGAGTTGCATTAAACTCTCGGTTAATCCTGTGTTTCATGATAGATCTAAACATATTGATATCTGGTATCATCATATTAGAGATTGTGTGCAGCGGAAGATCATGTTGCTTCAGTACATTCCCACGGAGGATCAGGATGCAGATATTCTGACGAAGGCGCTCACCAGGAGCAAATTCGAATACCATAGAGGTAGGATCGGGGTGAAGGATAATCCCTATCTTGTTGAGAGGGAGTGTTGAGATTAAACAAGATGATGAGCTTAGTGAAAAGAGTCACCTTCACTAAGTGGGCCCGCAGGCTATTTTTGGCGCAAGTCTATTTTTAGACTATGTCTATTTTTTAGACATGGTGATCATATTTCAGAAGTTGCAGGATGCTATTTGTGGATGGTTGGTCAAGTTGGAAAAATAGATGAAATTATATTTTTAGAATATTGGGCGAAGTCTATTTATAGATCGTCAATCTAAAAATAGATGCATATGAGTGTGTATTTAACAATAACATTGACTCTATTCCAGCTTATTCTCTTGACACTTTTAGTTCGGTACAGAGCGCTAAATGGTGACATTTGGAATGCAGCTATTCCTAAAAGGTTCTTTTGGAGCTAATGCATAGGACTAAATTCTAGAACTCAGTAGAGTTACTGCTGGTGGAAAAATGTATTCAGTGCATTTAGTTTGACTTCCAATTCAGACTCGGTGGAAGGCTAGTTGTGCTCTGGTATGCTTGATTGATACACTAGTGAGGGTGGGTAGGTTGGTGGATTAGGTGGTGCAAATATGCTCATTAATCAACTGAACAATACAACAATTAACTACAGTGCATGGCAGTTTCAGTGGAGACCAGTGGAGAGATAGGTGAAAGGGCAAGATAGACTATCAGATGTGGCTATAGTGATGCATTTATTTCATCACACACTCAGTGGAGATGCCAATGAGGATTGCACAGTCAAGAACGAAGTAATTCAAATTCATTCAAAGCTATTCTTCAGCAGAGATTGCACAGTGGAGGCAGGATAGCAGGTGGCAAAGACCGGTGCATGGATTTGCAAGATTAGGCCTGATTAGTGTATGAAGATTGTACTATACTGAGGGCTTGTGATAAGCTTTGTATGCTTGTATGAGATTTTCATATAATATCCATGTTATATAATATATAGTTGTGGTTTTCAGCTTCAAGCTTTCTCGGTTAAAAACCGTGTTATGTGAGATTGATAATTTTTGTTTATGCTTCACATGTGTGTGCAATTAATTTTTCCACAAAGGATTAACAAGTGGAATAGATTCAGTATCTTGCATAAAGTTAAATAGTGTGAGATCAGGTGGATCTTGGACATAAGCATGCTTAGTGCATATAATTTCTATAGACTGGATCTTACAATACAAATTTAAGCATTGGCTTCCCTATTTATTACGGAAATAAAGGAAAAATTCATGTTAAGCAAAGATTATATGGTAAGGACCTTAAATTTCCTTCATGAATTTTATTGTATATCTCAAGTGTATAATTTAGAAGTTTCTCTTGTAGTGGTTTGTCCCTAGTGAGATGCTCTAGTAGACATTGACATCTAGTGTGTTTGTAATTCCTCTATCTATATGGCATATTAGATTTGTAACTTTATTAGAGATACTTGACATCATATTTTAGTGTCATTCTTCTAAGAGAGGTCTTCACCTTTAAGGTCTTTCTATTCTTTCGAGCAAGTGCAAATTTTTGTTTCGAGTGTGCATAGAAACTTAAAGTTAATGAAAATATCATCTTGTGTTTTTTGAACAAGTTTTTCACCTTTAAATTTTACAATCTATATCTTCGGTTTGCTAACCTTGCTTCATATTTTCCTTTATCACTTAGTAAACATTGTAGAAAAAATATTCGTTATAATTTTCACACTAAGCTTCCTAGGAGATTTTGTTGTCTAATTCTCAACCAAAGATGGAGATATTTTTAATATATCTAAACTTTTCATTCATTGTTAAGAAAATAAGTTGGCATTCTACTAGATGCATCATCAATGGATTTTACAAAGAACCTTGTGCCAGCATGCCATATATTTTGTAGTGGCTCACATATGTTGATGTCTATATGAATCAATTCAAGAATTCCTTTAAAAGGGATTGTGGTATCTTTAAGGAATTGTATTAATGATGCTTACCTTTAAAATGGATTGTGGTATCTTTAAGGAATTGTCCTAATGATGCTTGCCATAAAACTAATTTATAAACGACTACAAAATTTATGATGAATCCACATCCCACCCATAACCAAGTTTTCCTCGTCTCTACTAGTTTCTACATAGATGGAAAAATCTACAATGTCACAACTCCACACTTGCAATACCCATCTACTAAAGCTTTGTAAACTACTGTACAAAATTTTATACCATGATCCTGGAGATTGCACTTTCTCTAATCTGGGAAAAAATTATAGTACACAAAGAATCTTGAAAGTGTGTGTTTATTATTGTCTTTGAAGAATTGTAATCTTGGCGGTCCAAGAGAACCAACCTATGGCAACAAAGCACTAGTGAAAAAGTCTTCATTAAAGCTATGGGTTACTCTGCATGCTGAAGTTGTCATGCGCGCTACATTCCAGTTGATGAAGAGTGAAGGAGACCATGCAGCTTTAAAAACACACTCCTCTTTATCCTTATAGGAACCTTTTTTTCAAAGAGAATAAACAGCCTGACTTAAGGAGGTTATAACATTTGCAAAAATTTGAAGTCCCAGAAAAACTGGATACTCCAGAGGAAAGATTCCCTCGGAATAGAACCAAAAAAGCCCCAAAATCTATAGTATACTGGGCCCATGTAGAGCAACATACAGAGCCAATATAGGCCATCAGAAAGCTGGAATACAAACTTCACAAATGACTTCTAAATCCAATGGAACTAGACATAAGTGTACACAGTCCACTGAAACGAAAGACCATCAGTTCTGAAGCTATACCACATCTAAAAAGTAATGAAAGAAGACCAGCACCGCCTCTAATATATGAAACTTCCAAAGCCACAGGGCACTCCCCTGACAAAGGGGGTGTAGTTGATTATGCCCCTTCAATGAAGCAAAGTTTCATTTTTTTTTTTAATTTTAAACAGTCATCGGTCTTCTAACGCTTCTTTATAAGCATCGGTTAAGAAGCGTCAGTATTGCGACACTTATAAAACGTTGGTATTGCAACGCTTATCAAAACGTCGGTATTGCGACGCTTATCAAAACTTCGATATTGCAACACTTATAAAACGTCGGTATTGTGACACTTATAAAACGTCGGTATTGCGACACTTATAAAACGTCGGTATTGCGACGCTTATAAAACATTGGAATAGCGATGCTTTGGATAACGTCGAAAGACCAACGGCAGTCTGCAAATGCAGAGCAAGTGTCGCTCTTTCGATGCTTTCTTGAAGTGTCAGAATTGCGACGTAATGGCTAACCACGTTTTTCCCAGCCTCAAACTGTCACTCTTGCGACGCCTATGTGTCAGAATAGAGACGAATTGGCTGTCGGAAATTGGGCCAAATGTGCTAGTGCTTGTCGTGACATACCCTCATTCACTAAATGACTTCTTTAACATCATCTTTTAGAGATCTTGTTGGGCAAATGGATTTTGTAGCTATTTAGTTTTTTTTTTTTGGGCTTTGTTTAATGATTCTACCCTTCTAATTTCTATCTGTAGGCATAAAGAAACATAAATAAAAGAAAAAATAAGTTTCTGTAGTTTTTGTTGTGTTTTTATTTTTATTTTTTATCTTCCTAATTGACTATGTTGAAGTATGCTTCCCTGGCAATGACGGGAAAATGTTGGGTCAATTTACTAGGTTAACTAATGTAAGTATTTAATTATCAATCCAGGCTTGTAGGACTTAGAAGCATCCACAAGATATATGGGTTTCAACTATAGTCAAGTTAGAAGATGGATTATTAATAATATAGGAAATGCATATTACAAATATAAATTTAAACTAAATAATTTCTAAATCCAATTATGTAATCAGCATTAGAAGAAGCTCCTAACTTAGGAAAACTTCAGATAATGAAACTTCAGTCAAGCATTCACCATATAACAACAGCAAATGAAATAGAATAGGTCTTTCAATTAACTCTCCAAGGTTTCAAAAATATCAAAGTTAAGTTACACATTCTACATATTTCAATGGTTCATAAACTTGGTATAAATAGAGAAATAATAAACAAACCATGCTACAATGTCTCTAACAGATTTATATTATCTTAATCCCATCCATCTAGGTTGAAATCATCCAATTAGTTACACAAAATCTAGAAAAATCCAAAAATCTACTATTTCTGCCATATTTTCTAAGGATTCCTGAAAAATAGGTCATGTTTGACCAGCGTTGACTGGGCTTGTTTTAGTTCGATTTGACCGAACCAATAGGTGTACATCCAATATTAGTTCCCAATATTTCTAGAAATGTATTCATCTCGAGCCCAGGTGTCCCGCAATTATGACATCAATGAAGCCATTACGGGAATTTCTGGTCTGATCCAAAAATACACTTAAAACCCAATTTTTACAAAAAAATTTAAAAATTGAAAAACATAATTTATTTGACTGAATATGCATAATAAGGTCAAAATAGGTCATATTTGGATGTTATAAAGTGGAAAATGATGGAAATTAGGTGGATTTTAATAATCAAAATTTGATAAAAAACAAGGGCCAACGCCATGTACATATCATTTCTCCGATAAACTTTGAGACATTTTATAGTGTTTTTGGAACCATGTACATGTCATATATATGTCATTTCTCCCATAAAATGTAAGGAAAAATTTAAGGCAAACCATGTACATACATGCATTTCTCCCATTTCTCCCATAAACTCAAGGAAAACTTTAAGGATAACCATGTACATGTCATTTCTACGATAAACTTTAAGGCATTTGCTAGTGTTTTTGGAACCATGTACATGTCATTTCTATGTCATTTATCCCATAAAATTTAACTCAAATTTTAAGGCAAATCATGCACATGTGTCATTTCTCCCGTAAAATTTAAGGAAAACTTTAAGGCATGTCATTTCTATGTCATTTCTCCCATAAACTATAAGACAAACTTTAAGCCAAACCATGTACATGTCATTTCTCCCTTAAACTCTAGGCAAGACAAACTTTAAGGCATGCCATTTCTAGATGTGATTTCTCCCATAAACTTTAAGGCAAACTTTAAGGCAAACCATGCACATGTCATTTCTCCCACATACTCAAGGTTTTCTCCCATAAACTCAAGGCAAACTTTAAGGAAAATCATGTACATGTCATTTCTCCCTTCTCCCATAAGGAGGCAAACCATGTACATGTGTCATTTCTCCCATAAACTTTAAGGCATTTTCTAGTGTTAATTTAAGGCATTTGCAATAAGGAAAATGCTAGTGTTTTTGGAAACCATGTACATGCCATTTCTCCCATAAACTTTAAGGCATTTGCTAGTGTTTTTGGAACCATATACATGCCATTTCTATGCCATTTATCTCATAAAATTTAAGGCAAAATTTAAGTAAAACCATGTACATACATGTCATTTCTCCCATAAACTATAGGAAAACTTTAAGGATAACCATGTACATGTCATTTCTCTGATAAAATTTAAGGCATTTGCTAGTGTTTTTGGAACCATGTACAAGTAATTTTTATGTCATTTATCCCATAAAATTTAAGACAAAATTTAAGGAAAACCATGTACATACATGTCATTTCTCCCATTTCTCCCATAAACTCAAGGCAAACTTTAAGGATAACAATGTACATGTCATTTGTCTGATAAACTTTAAGGCATTTGCTAGTGTTTTTGGAACTATGTACATATCATTTCTATGCCATTTATCCTTTAAGACAAACTTTAAGGAAAACCATGTACATGTGTCATTTCTCCCATAAAATTTAAGACAAACTTTAAGGCATGTCATTTCTATGTCATTTTTTATGTCATTTCTCCTATAAACTATAAGGCAAAAGTTAAGGCAAACCATGTACATGTCTTTTCTCCCTTAAACTCTAGGCAAGACAAACTTTAAGGCATGCCATTTCTAGATGTGATTTCTCCCACAAACTTTAAGGCAAACCATGCACATGTCATTTCTCCCAAAAATTCAAGGCTTTCTCCCATAAACTCAAGGAAAAATTTAAGGAAAATCATGTACATGTCATTTCTCCTTTCTCCCATAAGGAAAACTTTAAGGCAAACCATGTACATGTTTCTTCTCTCCCATAAACTTTAAGGCATTTTCTAGTGTTAATTTAAGGCATTTGCAATAAGGAAAATGCTAGTGTTTTTGGAAACCATGTACATGCCATTTCTCCCATAAACTTTAATGCATTTGCTAGTGTTTTTGGAACCATGTATATCTCATTTCTATGTCATTTCTCCCATAAAATTCAAGGAAAACTTTAAGGAAAACCATGTAAATACATGCCATTTCTCCCATTTCTCCCATAAACTCAAGACAAACTTTAAGGATAACCATGTACATGTCATTTCTTCGATAAAATTTAAGGAATTCTCTAGTGTTTTTGGAACCATGTACATTTCATTTCTCCCATAAAATTTAAGGAAAACCATGTACATGTGTCATTTCTCCCATACATGTGTCGTTTCTCCCATAAAATTTAAAACAAAATTTATGGCATGTCATTTCTACGTCATTTCTCTGTCATTTCTCCCATAAACTATAAGGCAAAATTTAAGGCAAACCATGTACATGTCATTTCTCCCTTGAACTCTAGGCAAGGAAAACTTTAAGACATGTCATTTCTAGATGTGATTTCTCCCATAAACTTTAAGGAAAACTATGCACATGTCATTTCTCCCACAAACTCAAGGATTTCTCCCATAAACTCAAGGCAAACTTTAAGGCAAATCATGTACATGTCATTTCTCCTTTCTCCTATAAGGAAAAATTTAAGGCAAACCATGTACACGTGTCATTTCTCCCATAAAATTTAAGGCATTTGCTAGTGTTAATTTAAGACATTTGCAATAAGGAAAATGCTAGTGTTTTTGGAAACCATGTACATGCCATTTCTCCCATGAACTTTAAGGTATTTGCTAGTGTTTTTGGGAACCATGTACATGTAATTTCACCCATAAACTTTAGGGCAAACCATGTACATGTCATTTCTCCCATGCATTTGCAATAAATGTTAATTTAATATATTTTATTGAATTTGTTTTTTTCAGAGATAAAAAAACCCACTAAATATGGTTGAAAAATTGATATTTTGCATAGATGTTTCTCGTTATCCCAATCCAGGGAAAGAAGTGATTACATATGTGCTTTTCAATATTACGACTAACAAGGTCCTCCAAAGGAAAATGAATATACCGGGGAGAACAACAAACAACGAGACATATTATATTATATTTATAGAAAGCTTGGGAACAACTAGGGAGTATGGATCAAATGAAATTGTAGTTTTCACCAATTCTGAACTTGTGTGCAACTAGATGAAAAAAGTGTACAAAATTAAGAAGGAGAGGCTAAAATAATTGCATGGAAAAGTAAACAATATTGTTAGACAATTTCAATTTTTTGGTATAAGACATTGTGCAAATGTTAATAAGATGTTTGGTGATCTATTGTGTGGGGAAATGCCAATTCAAGATTCATTAGTCAAAGATGAATTAATAGATGAATTAGTATTATACGGGGCAATGTCAATTCAAGATTCATATCTCAAAGATGAATTAGTGTTGAGACACTCTCCTTCAAAATTTATTGATGGACATTGTAACATATCTTCGATATGTGTGTGTTGTTTACTTATAAATGTGTTATTTTTAATGATCATGTGTGTTTTTCAATTATATACTAAGTGTGCTCCCACCGTGTAAAGCGAAACTTGGTGAACTTCACATTTTTATAAAATTAAAATGTGAGGAATTCAACAAATTTTTGTTTAAATTAAGTTTCACACATCAATTAGTGCTTTGAAGGTTGAGTTTTACATAATTTGTGTACTAAATTACATTAATTTTTTGAAATCTTTTGTATTTATTTTAAATAGTAATTTAAAAATAATTGTAAATGTCCACTGTAGATATATCCATATATATCATGGAGGATGAAAAGCGAAGATCAATATAATCCCATGCCTCTATGAGAGAGGGGGATCATGGATCGAGGGATGTTCATGGTATTTATATTAAATGTGCATGTTTTTAAATGTTATTTGAATATATAATCTTATCTCCATACATACATGTGTGTATACAAGTGGAATTAATTTTTTTATTGACTATATATATAATTTTATCCCCATGTACATACATGTATACATATGGAATTGATTTTTTATCAATTTTGTGAGTTAAATTAGTTTTTAATAAGTTTTATTTTTTATTTTTTATGAATTAGGAGGACAGGAGTATCTACTCCATCAATGGAGCATGGCCATGGTTCACGCAATCGTTGTATGGTTCGTGCAATTTAATCAATCATATGTACAGATATTTATATGTATGAATGTATTTTTGAATTGATTATAAATTCATTTTTTTTATGAAGCTTCTCTCTCGTCGCGTGAGGTTGGTGGTGGTACACATTCCCCTGGAGGCCCATCAATAGGTGGTGGCCAATTGCGTGAAGGTGGTAATATGCATTCCCCTAGAGGCGAATCAATGAATAGTCGTGTTGGTTCTCAACCAATCAGTGGTCATTTTGGTTCTCAATAGTCTCAGGTTGGGCATGATGTTGGCCAACCTTATCGAGGTGGCCATTAATCTGAATATTATTTTCATTCAATTTGTACAAATTTGTTTATATGTTTTTTTATTTATACAAAATTTTATATATTGATGCAGAGGGTGAAAATGTTGTTCCAAATACTGCTCCAAAAATACGTAGGACAGAACGCGTTATTCAAGAAGAAGGTTTTACACCAACCACAACTTATCCATCTGACAATACTGATATACCTTGGGAAATAAACATGCATCAATGCACATTAAAAAGGTGTCAACATCTTCATTCAAAATTGAAGAAAGATCTTGTGTCTTTGAAACTCCCTGTTGAGAATCGAGAAATCTTAGAAATAGTTACTCACTCTTTAAGAAAACTAGTAGATGTGTACCTAACGCTTGGGCCAAATATTGATACTTTTGTAGAAGTGATGAGAAAAAGAAAGGAAACAGTGATGGGTCCCGATACATGGGAGGTTGTTAAACAAAGAGTTACAATAGAAATGGCCAAGTCTATGTTTAATTTCAAAGAAGGGCTGAAAAGAAAGATACTTAAGGTGAAATATTTCAAGCACCATGATATGGTTGGCCATTTGTATGATAGGAACCTTGCTGCCTATGGAAGACTCCCATGGAACGACGAGGTTCCAATTTATTTTTCAAAATTATTTTATGTAGAATTATTTTTGGGAATGAAATCCAATTATAATGACCTTCCCTCTGAATTTTTTGGTCCTGGAAAAGGTCGATTATGTGACCGTAGGGGCACTAAGCGTGATGCTGAGTTGCCTCGGCCTGAGCCACCATTGGTTAGTCGACCTCTTTATGTGGAAAATTTTCGGTCAAAGATGTATGTCACTTCTCAAATTAGTCGAGAAGCAATAGATGTCATCATTGACAATGTTCAAAGTGGACTAAGTGGAGTTGATGTTTGTCTAAATCGACAAAGAGCACCAGAGAATGCATGTGCCGATTTTGTGTATCATACAAATGATAAGATAGATAACATGAGTGTTGAAGATCTCAGAACATATGCAAAGAATTGTCGCAATAGTTGGCAGGACCTAATTATTCATGAGAAAGAGGGCATGGGATCGGTATGTGTTAATGGTTAGGGTGATTATTTTAACACATGTACAATTTTTAATAAATATATATATATATATATATATATATATATATATATATATATATATATATATATATATATTTATTTGTATACATTAATATAACAAAAATGTATCATATATGTTAACACCATTTTCAATTCTCACGTTTGATGAACGAAGATGTTAATATTAGGGTCGAAGCCTCAGGTTCACACAATCAAGATGGTTCTCACCATCAAGATGATATGTTGGCACATGTTAAGGTTTTTTAAGTGAACATGATGATGTACAATAATTTTTTATATATTATTATATATCGAAACATGATGACATATTTTTAAAATAAATAATTGTGTACACATGTACATGTATATAATGAAATGTTAAAAGATTCTGATTCCGTCCGATTTTTTTGATATGGAGGTACCTTCTTCTTCCTTGGGAGATGTGCCAAATCCACCATCACAAGTATGAACATTTTTTCACTTAAATATGTTTTTAAGTTATATATTGCAGCTCAAAAGTTCCATTAAAAAATGAGATCTAGATCTTGAGTTATTTTACAGTTTTAAATTTTTTGAATTTTAGGTTTCTGGAGATTTTTTTCGGAGCCACCCTTGGGAGATGTGCCCAATCCACCATCACAAGTATTCAATTTTTCACTTATATGTTTAAGTTATAAATTGAAGTTCAAAAGTTTTATTATAAAATGAGATCTAGATCTTGAGTTATTTCATAGTTTTAAAATTTTTGAATTTTAGGTTTTTTGAGATGATTTATGTTCTCCAAGGACCCTAGCGATGGAGTGTATGATGGAAATAGGAACATCCACACCATTTGAACAAGTTGTCTAACTTTTTTTAATATTATTGAAAATTAGTTTATATGCATTTTCATTTGAATTTTTTTAATATATATATATATATACTTGTACATGTATATTGTACAGCTTATTGTGGAAGTTGTTACTGTGGAGGATGTTTTAATGGACGAGCAACAAAAGACAATGGAGAGGGAACTACATGAGGTATTGCATGATTTCATTTTTCATTTTGTTTTTTACATGAAGTTCTATATTCTTATTCAATTTTAAAACATTAAATTTTAATGTTTGTACACATTGTGTACATGTTCCCCATTCTTCACAGGATAGCACGAGGATTAGGACTTTGCTGGCGGAGACAGTAGATCCATTTGTATTTGATTGATGATGCACATGTGTGCAACATTATATTTGATAGATCTAGCCTTAAATTTACTTTTTTTATATATAGCCTTATCTATGCAATCATATTTACTTTTCTATATAATTTGATACTTGTAGCACTATACATTGAACTATATATATTTACTTTTATTGTTCATGTGTGATAGAAATTTTGGACATATTTTCCTATTTGGATATGGTTTTAAACTACATTTACTTTGATTGAGAATGATTTTAAATTTTGGATAGTTACATTTGACATGTGATTACATGTTGTGATATATAATGTTTTGTTTTTAAAACTCAAGTTGTTATGTTTTTAAAACTCAAGTTGTCATTTTATTTTTTGAACATAAAATGAATCTAGATGGAAATTTCAAATTACAAAACACATGTACATGTGTATATTTTGGATAGTTGAACTACATTTGGCATGTGATCACATGTTGTGATATAATTTTTTGTTTTTAAAACTCAATTTGTCATTTTATTTGTTAAATATAAAATTCAAATCTAGATGGAAATTTAAAATTACAAAACACATGTATATTTTGGATAGTTCAACTACATTTGGCATGTGATCTCATGTTGTGATATAATGTTTTGTTTTTAGAACTCTAGTTATCATTTTATTTGTTAAATATAAAATGAATCTCTACGTGGAAATTTCAAATTACATTTTCACAATGTGTATATTTTGGATGGTTGAACTACATTTGGCATGTGATTGTGATATAATGTTTTGTTTTTAAAAAATTGTCATTTTATAAATGTTAAATATAAAATGAATCTTTCTAGATGGAAAGTTCAAATTACAAACTATGTACATAAATGTGTATATTTTGGATAGTTGAACTACATTTGACATGTAATCACATGTTGTGATATAATGTTTTGTTTTACGATATAATGTTTTGTTTTTAAAATTCAAGTTGTCATTTTATTTGGTAAATATAAAATGAATCTCTAGATGGGAATTTCAAATTACATTTTCACAATGTGAATATTTTTTATGGTTGAACTACATTTGGCATGTGATTGTGATATAATGTTTTGTTTTTAAAAAGTTGTCATTTTATAAATTTGTTAAAAATATAAATTGAATCTCTCTAGATGGAGATTTCGAATTACAAACCATGTATATATGTGTATATTTTGGATAGTTGAACTACATTTGGGATGTGATCACATGTTGTGATATAATGTCTTGTTTTTAAAGCTCAAGTTGTCACTATATTTGTTAAATATAAAATGAATTTGGCATTATATTTGTTAAATATAAAATGAATTTAGATGGAAATTTCAAATTACAATCTACACATAAATGTGTATATTTTGTATAGTTGAACTACATTTGGCATGTGCTCACATGTTGTGATATAATGTTTTGTTCTTAAAACTCAAGTTTTCATTTTATTTGTTAAATATAAAATGAATCTAGATGGAAATTTCAAATTACATTTAAGATATACATAAATTGGTACATGTTATGCATTTAAACATGTGTGTGAATTTTATATAATTTTAGGATGTACATCTATTATTTAGGTGATATTTAAGTACAATACATATCGATGTTTTAAAATCTAAAAACAATCATAAAATGTACAGGTCAAAAGCCATACCATGGCCCCGCGCCAGTGCAAGAAACCCATCAGAGGCAACTACAGAGGTGTGTTTTCAGGCCGCTCTCACCGTGGCAACGACCAACGATGGAATCCATTGAGGGCTCTGCATCTGATGGCCATGAGGTGCTAGCTCCTCAAGCATTTGATAACATTCAAGGGGAGATTGTTTTGCCTCCATAGAAGCCCAAGGGTAGAAGAGGCCAAAAATACACTATTCCGCAATCTGTGCAGCCTTTACCCAAGAAAACCAACCCGCTTCCAAGTATGAGCCCACGATGGAGGAGATAGGTGTTTGGGTTCTGGACTCAGACAATGTATGGACCATAGATTACGATGCAGAGTACCTAGTCACTCCCATCGCCCATGCGACCCCTCCAAAGCCTCCTCGAATGCCCACAGATGAGCAGGAAGCCATTGCTAGAGAATACGGGTGCCTGATAGAGTAAGAGGACCAGGTGACAGACGAAGATGAATGAACTCCTTGATTGTCACCTTAGGATATACTTCAGCTCTTTTGTTTTCATATGGGCCACTAAATATTTTGTATTACAAGACTAGATGACACTCTTAAGGGGTTGGTTTCCTCCTTTGAGGTAGCCCCAAAATTAGTTTATTTTGAACACTACCAAGCCAGGGATAGGCTAAGCACTGCTTGCCATATCTGCCCATTGCCTTTGTATAGTTTTTCATGCTTTTAATATAGTTTAGCTCAAGTTACAAACAAAAAAAAGTATACATGAATATATGTACATAAAAATGATTGAAGTACATGTATGAATATATGTAAAAACGATTGAAGTACAATACATATCGATGTATATATCTAAAAACAATCATTAAATTCTAGGTGTTCTTAGATATGTCAAACAATCATAAAATTTTAAAATTGCATTAGAACATATATATCCAGTACACAACATTTTTCATTAATGTACATAGAAAATCTACTTTCAGTTGATAGTAAACTGGAAATTACAAAACACGTACCACACATTTTGCATTCAAGAACGAATATTATAATTTACTTAATAGACACTTGTCTAAAACAAAATCGTGCAACTTCAAATTTGCATTATATCAACTATGCTAGATACACATATATGTACATTTGGCAATAATGACATTATGACAAATTGTACCATAGAATGTATGAAATCATTTAGACCAGATAATCTAGACATGTGTATGTGTACATGTGTATAAATTACTCATGTGCATGTACCAAAACAATGTACATGTGAAAAAACTTGTACATATAACATAAAAAGGCAATTCAATTTTTAGTTGAGTTCTGGAAGTTCTAAAAGATGAATACAAGGAGAAGAAATTGTTGGGCAGTTCAATCATAAAAATTCTAATGGAATGCCATCTTCAATGATCCTTTCATGATCGAATTTTGAAATTTTCCATTTCTTAAGTTTCGTTTTCTTCTTGGATTGAACTTCCATCAACTTTATGGGTGATGCACACACCAAGTGACTATATTGACAACGTGTGACATCAGGTTCACAGTCTTGAAAGTAAACAAAATCCCCACTTTGATTAGTTTGTTGGAAAAAATAACCTTTCAGTATAATAGACCCTCTGTCATATGTAAACCCGTTATCATCATAGTTTTCTAATAATTTTGTTGTGTAACCAGCTCCAAAAATAGAAGAAAAGAGATATCAATGCCTTACAAATAAGCCACTTCGAGGGGGAAACCTCCAATACATTACATAAATGAACAAATCTTGGATGATCCAATTTACAAAACCTCCTTTCTATATATAGGAGTCCATGGGGCCATAATTTAATCTTAGTGGGCCACAATGTAATCCTAGCCGACCTAACAATAATAATTTAAGGGCACAATAATAATAAAATGGGGGTTACAAGGGTACAATAATAACAATAAGGGGGTTACACTAACAACAATAAGGGACTATACTAGTAATATAGGGACCTAACAAATTTCATCTTTCATTCAGTGCACCGCATCAAAGAATACTTCACATTTTCATCGTTGATAGTAGGTGCAACTACAACAAAAACATCTCTTGCACAATAAAACAAATTTATGTATTTAAATTTAGATCATAATTAACATGAAAATTTAACTTTAAAATTAACATGTGTACTTGATTTTATTATCTATTTCTAGATCTCTATCATTTGAAAGAAATTGAAATGTTATCTTCTCTAACAAGATCATAAAATTGATCACCATCAGATGATATTGTAGTCTTCTCTGATTGTGTTTCTTCAAAGCTTGCAAAGAACATTTTCCCCTTTGTATTTAGTTTTGTATGTTGCCAATATTTTACATACATTTTTTTTCACAAGCATCATTGGATTCTGTGTTGTCTATGCAAACATGAAAAAAACAAGAATATTTTCTTTTATCTAATGCAAACACATTTATGGACAATTTTTTTTTAATTGAATGCAATTTTCGAGTCCCTTTTGTTGTTTCAACGTCATCTCCAATCAATCTATCTACATCTTCGACCCCAATATGCGAGAAAAAAACTATATGGAAAATTAAAAGAAGAATATAAATATGATATCAAAATACCATCAAAGATAATCATTGTGATAAATGTACTATTTAAAATTAGAAATCAAATAAAAATTAAATTGAATGTAACTTTGTACTTCCCTTGATCGGTTAGTCTCATGTCTTAGTGCGGCGATGCACCATTGAACAACTTCTTCAGCTGAGACAAGTCAGACTACAGAGCGGTCATTTTATATCTTCAAAGTACTCGTTTTATGCATGCCCCTACACTGTCATGTTCTCCTTTTCCATGACTAGTCTCAAAGAAATTTCAACAATGTTTAATGCAGGTTTTCATATGTAGACGACACAACCAAAAGAATGATTGTCAAGATTTGAATTGACCTGCACATCCATCTGACCATATCCAATGTTCATTTAATTTTATTCCACGACTTTTCAAGGAGTCATTAATCTTTTCAAAGCAATGTTGTACAAAAATGTATCATGTGTACGATCATCATTGATATAAAAGTGATATTCTTAATAACATGCCAATTTTCACTGGTGCTTTCTATATGATCAAAATTTTGTTCTGAATGTTTATATAGAATATGGATGAGCATGGAGACTTTGTCAGAATGATAATATTCACTCTGAATTTCTTTTTGTGGAACAAATGTGTAGTTTTCTGCAAAATCAAATATTGAAAAAATGGTCCTTGGTGGAAAATATTCATGGGATTTTTTGAATTGCAAGTCCTGCCATTGAGTTCTATGGGAATGCTTGGTGTATTTATAAATTTATGCCTCAAACTTTCTCAAAAAAACTATAACAAAAATTTCTTCTTCTTCTAAACCAATTCTTTTAGCACTTGTAGTACTACTTGAACCTTGAATACATGTATGGATATATTCATATCTCTTCCATTTCACTTTTATGTTGTACAATTATTGATCATTTATATCAGTACGATATTAGTTTTGAAATTTAGTCAAATTTCCACAATCATCGCAATTTTTTT
The DNA here is from genome assembly GCA_034641835.2 of Pinus albicaulis. Taxonomy (NCBI): domain Eukaryota; kingdom Viridiplantae; phylum Streptophyta; class Pinopsida; order Pinales; family Pinaceae; genus Pinus; species Pinus albicaulis. Next base: position 16,228 of record JAXQQM020059708.1, read on the forward strand.
ACCACCAACACATTCATTTTGGTAAAATAATTCATGGATCTCTCTTCCACATAGAATTTGAGATATGAAATCATGGATAGTGGAAGGTGGAGGTGAATCTTTCCAAAATGTTTTACCAAAATTAAGGAATGTGTCATAATATAACTGTAATTCCACATGATAATGACAACAACAAGTGTCGCGTACAGTGATAGGTTTTACATACCATGGTTTTTGTTGCATAAAAGCACTGATTGAGACATCAATTTCCCGATTCTCTTCTTTGAATTTGTTGAACAACTCTATCTGAGTGGTGTCCAAGAAATGTTTTGGATGTTCTTCGTACTGATTTCGTGTTATTCTTCTTCGCATCACATCTCTTGCTTTTGGTGAAACACGTGAATTTTTCATCCAATATTCATATATTATTTTTTAACAGTTTCTCCAAGTCTATCTTTGTATGGTTGCCTACAAATAGCTATCCAAAAAGCGAGTTCATCATTTACATCTATTTGCAATCGAAATTTATGATGTTTGTGAATGAAAATTTCGTGAGGTTCCTAATGCTCGTGCCATAGATTTTACCAAGTGTTTCTCTTTAGTACTTGATGAAACCACTGCCATTTGTATTTCTCTACGTGCATCTAAAACACTTTTCTTTCTAGATCTTCTAATAGAATTTAGAGCACTATTTATATTTTGTATCACATTTTCCTTCATTTTTTTTTATCTTTTGTTGATTTTCGAATACCCAATAAAGTCGTAGCTTCTTTTAATTTCCTTGATGTTAAGAGACTTTTCAACAATTGGGCTTGAACTGCCACAATTTCATCTTTGAAGAATAACATGGTCCACTTTTTTTATCTCCATATGTGTGAGTGTCAACATTTTCTAACATTTCATCATCGATATTGATTTCATCTGTACATATTAGAATTAAATGTACATAATAAGTTTACATATTCAATAAATAACTAAATTAATAAATATGTATAATTTCAATAATACACATGTTCAACATATATATATATATATATAACATGGTCCACTTTTTTTATCTCCATATGTGTGAGTGTCAACATTTTCTAACATCTCATCATCGATATTGATTTCATCTGTACATATTAGAATTAAATGTACATAATAAGTTTACATATTCAATAAATAACTAAACTAATAAATATGTATAATTTCAATAATACACATGTTCAATATATATATATATATATATATATATATATATATATATATATATATATGTTGAACATGTGTATTATTGAAATTATACATATTTATTAATTTATTTATTTATTCAATATGTAAACTTATTATGTATTTAATTCTAATATATGCGAGATGAAAATGTACTCGATGATGAGATGTTAGAAAATATTGACATATATATATATATATATATATATATATATATATATATATATATATATACCTGGTGATTCAATTTCTTCACTTGAATTTCTTTCAACATTTTCACCATCTTCAATCATTGGTTCAATATCTCTTTCACTTTCTCTTTCAAAATTTTGTATCTCATCATCAATGTTTTCAGGAATATCTCTCTCTGTTTAAATTGTAAAATATTTTTCAAACCAGTTCATCAAATAAAAATTAAGTTTCACAATACACTAGTCAAATTTTAAATATCAAATTTATAATATTCACATTTACATACTTGCTTCAACTTCTAGTTGAGGTTGATTTTCCCTTTCAATATTTGAGTGTTCTTCTCTCTTTTTTTTGCGATATTCTCTCCCTTGTTATCTACTTTCCTTAGGGTCTCTTGTTTAATCATATTTTCTCTTGCAATTCCTTTGATTTCCCATGATAATTGAGTATGAAGCTCAAAAAAATTCCTTCAAAAATTTAGACAAAAACTCAATTAGTAAATGCATCACAAAAGATTTAATTAAAAAAAAAAAACTCATTTTAATTTTTTTTCACAAAAGACATACTTCAACCCAAAACACTTACTTTAAAAAATCCAAGAAAAAAATGTCTTCTAAAAATGAAATCAAGCTCAAAATATTTCCTTCCAAGTCCTGCAAAAAAATTTCATTTAAAAAGTTAGACAAAAATTCATTTAAAAAAATCATTATAAAAGATTTACTTCAACCCAAAACACGTACTCTAAAAAAATGTCACTTTAAAAAATACCTCCAAAAAATATCCATTGAAAATTAAGCCCAACTTCTTAAAATATGTCACTTTAAAAAATACCTCCAAAAAATGTCCTTTGAAAATTAAGCCCAAAAACCTTTTAAAGAATGTCTCTAAAAACAAAATACTTCCAAACAATGTCCTTTGAAAATTAAGCCCAAAAAGCCTCTAAAAAAAATCACTTTAAAAAATACCTCCAAAAAATGTCCTTTGAATATGAAGCCTAAAAAGAATCCTTTGAAAATTAAGCCCAAAAAATGTCCAAAAAATGTCTTTTGAAAATTAAGTCCAAAAACCTCTAAAAACAAAATGCCTCCAAAAAAATGTCCTTTGAAAATTAAGCCCAAAAGCATCTAAAAAAATATCACATACCTCCAAAAAATGTCCTTTGAATATTAAGCCAAAAAGAGTCCTTTGACAATTAAGCCCAAAAAAAGTCCTTTGCAAAATCAGCCCAAATGAAGAAATCTACGAAATTATGCGAAAATAATGATTCCATATTAGGCTATTTATATAGCCGCGAAATGTTTTTTTTTTAGGGGCTTCATCAAATTTCCGGCCGACGTAAAGTCGATTAAAATTTCAACTGAACTTTCGTAAAAACTTCGGTTGAAATTTTGTGTCGTTAGAATTAACAGGCCGTCGGGACAAAAAAAAATTCGGCCGAACTTTTTTAAAAGTTCGGTCGAACTAACACGTTTGCAATTACGCAACAGCTTGACTCTGAACACATTTCTTCAACTTTGGACTAACTAAACTCCATGAAACTTTATAAATTAATTGTCGGAACCAAGACAAGCATTTGCAGAATTCAATCTACTTTCAGGAAAGATAATTTTTATGGAATTTCATAAATATTTACTAATTTTAATTAGTTTTTTAATAAAATGGGTGCAAACAATTTCTGAAGGTCATTATGATTCAGTGAAATCAATATTCTGTATCTACCAAAATACATTGTAAACAAATTGAAAAAAATATGGTGCATTACATTAATCCATCGTTTGTAATGAGCAGTTTTTGGATTTTTAGTTTATAACTCATATGTTGAGAAATTTTGTGTGAGCCAAAACATATTCAAAATATGCAGTTTTTTCATATTGGATCAGTTCAAAAAATTCTATTAATTATGATATGCATCAATTGGCTTCATAAATATAACGAAACCAAAGTAGACTCTGTTTAGATTGTAGTAACACATTTTGTTTCTCAAAAACACAAAGTTCTCAAAGAATACACCAACGCATTTGAACATGACTTTTTATGAATCCTTTGATTGTTAAACAACACAAACTCAAAGAAATGTTAAGTTGACATATCAAATGTGTATAAAAAAATTCCAAAAAATAATTAATAGAAAGCTAATAAATTTTTTGACAACTTTTATTTTTATCATAAAATGAAATTCTAAAGAGAAAATTTGTTTTCGATTGCAGAAAGTTGGAGAACACAAAAAAAAAAAAAAAAAATGATATTTTTTCTAAAAAAGGGAAACAAGTGTAACCCAATTTCACATTTTCACCAATATCAACCGAAATAAAAGATTGAAATTGGAATTGAAAATGGGAGGTGGCTAGAAGATATTGAGCTAGTGACATACATGTCGGTAGCTAGCAGAGTAAATGGATGAACCATTGAATAAAACTGTTATAAAAAATGAGGTGTAGGAAAAAGGTATTAAAATTTTGAGATAGAATCAACTATAGTTTATTGATAAATCTAATCATATCGAGAGCATGGTACCTTCATCCAAACCACATGCCCAAATAATGTTGAAAGCACACATAGAAGCAAAAAAGCATGTAGTGAAAGTTCATGAGATAATTGACAATGTGGAGTTATTAGAGAAAGCAAGGAGAGATCCTGAATTTCTAGGAATTTTAAATTATGGACACAACACATTTTCCAGTACTATTACACCATTATCATGCTTAACAATCAATAAGCTACCCAATTCTAGTTTTAAGTCAAACTTCCAAGATCTCCCTAGTGTGCTTTGGTTGTTCAAGTTTAAAAATGACAAAGCACACTACTTGAAAATAGTAGAGGTATTTTTAAAAATATTTCACTACTTGAAAATATTAATGAAAAAAATGCACCACCTCCATTTCAATCCCTTGTTCATGTTGTAATTAATGAAATAAATGCGACCTGTATAGAAATGCAAATGTTGAGCTAGTTCAAGCAACAACAATATGTATTGTATTTGATTTTTAACAAAATTCCAAATATTTAATAAAACATACAACAAACTATATGAAACACGAGTCATAAGTGTAGGATAACAAGGGGGAATGGTATGATTTTCTTTGCTAAAATAATTCTTTCTGTAATTCTCCTGTTGTGTAAAAATTTAAACACCTAATTTCTAAGAAACTAGTTGGATGGAAATTGGTAGTTGAGATATCAACTCTCTACAATTATGAGATTCATTGGATTTTGTACAAACCCCATTGAAATGTATGGGGAAAGTACCTATTTGGATGTTTTTTATATTGACCCTTGAATTTTTAGACATGATTCACAAAATATCATGAAAGACAACAAAAAAATGAAGAGAAATCATGTGCAAAAAGAAAGGGATGTTCACTAATGGGCCTAGGGACCAAATATGGGTGAAAAATGGGGCCAAATTTTTTGCTAATTGATATAAAAACTATAAATGGCTATCTAATCCATCTTCTAGTTCAAAAATTTAAGCATAATTACTACACTAAAAATGAGTTTCAATGCATACCTACATTTTTGGTTGCTTGTTGGGCAAGGCACAACTTGTTGGGAAAGGCACAGAGGCACTGGGAGGGGGGGGGTTGGCGAGGGAGTCCTTGTGTAGTGCAAACTAGTTGAGACACTAGCCATCGATTGAGAAGGCTCTTGGGTAAGTGGGGCCAAAAGGGAAGTCTTGTTGTTTTTTTCTATTAGTGAAGGAGAATGACCTTCATACTCCCACCTTTTATTCATTGAGAGTGAGTTCCCCTAATGGCTTCATGGTCTGACAAGGAGGTGGGTAGCTACAAGAGGAATCCAAGTACTATTGAACCTATGGTTTCTTAGAAAATGTCCAACCCTTCATTAGTTGCATGCAACTTCTAAATTAAATCAAATAGGTGCTCTTAGTGAATCGAATTATATTATAAATCATGTTTAATGCCATGCAAATGATGATTATAGGTAAAATTATTTATACTTGCATGTTGGAATTTAAATAAAATCATTTTCATGTATATCTATGACTATATGCTTCTATTTAATGGATTTAGTGCGTATAAGGCTCATAGAAATTTCTAACCTTTGTTTATTTTTTATGTTCTTTCCATACTAAGCCAATTGAAAGTGATTTTATTGTTGGAAGCCTAAAGGAAGCATGTTTATTAGCTTCTTGGACATCCATGGAGGCTAAGTGGTAATGGGAGACTCTAGTAAGTCTCAAGAATGAGAGTTTGTTGCTTGCATTGGCCATGAAAATGAGTCCTTGACATGTGATTCAAGGACGAGAATTCCTAATAAAATTAGAAAGCCCTTTGTTTATAATGAAGACTACATTAAGTCTTTAAACAACATATGAATGAAAGAAAAGAATAATTCCCATTATTGAATAAATTTATTCCTCTAAAAATTGTGATATAGGGATAACCTTCGAGGTGCATTCCTTTTGAATGTTGGTTAGGCTTTGAGGCCTTTCCAATAGAAAATTTTGAGGTGCTCTATCTTGAAGAAAGAAGAAAAAAATACATAACTTTCCAATTAAGCAAACGAGGCCATCAAATTTGTAACTTCTAAAAATAAATCAAGCCATATTATTGGCCTTTTCACACCTAATTTATAATAGGATTTTAAGGGCGTGCATTACCTAAAAGAAAATTGGATGAAAAACCCTTGCTCTAAATCACAAGGGAAACGTAAGGACCTCATTGAGTTGTCCCAAGTCTGGAAAGATTTATAGATTTTTATTTTAGCTGATAAGAGAACTTGGAAAGATATGTGTGGATTTTTATTTTAGTTGATAAGAGATTGAGGAGGAATTTGATACTTGATTTTTAAATTTGAAATTTGGGTTTGCTATCTAGTTTTTGGGTTTTTGGAAGCATTAAATTATCTTAATTAAGATGGAATGACATTTCTCTTATAATTTGTTAATCAATGATTACATTTATTGTGATGGTTTTATTTGTGTTTATTTTATGGACATTGGTCATTGAGAGGCGCTCTCTAGCCCAATATGGTAGCATGGTAGATATGTTGTAATGTCCTATTTAACGTTTTGAATCAGTGAAAAATAATAATAATAATAATTAAACTAGCCTAGATCCATATTAACTTCGGATCTACCAACCACCAAGAGGAATCAAATCTCTTGAGATACAAACCTATTTTAGATTTAAAATATATTTGATCCCTCTCGGTGCTTGGTAGATCAAAGTTAATATGGATCTAGGGTAGTGGAAATCTCTTGAGATACAAACCTATTTTAGAGTCAAAAGAGATTTGATCCCTCTAGGTGCTTGGTAAATCCGAAGTTAATATAAATTTAAGTTAGTGGTTAATTTTATGCAACCACAAACATGTAAATAATACCTATATGTATTTAAAGTGATTAGGTTGATTTATCTTATATTCTATCTTCTTTTCTTTTCTTTTTTTTGAATAAGACTAATTCTATTAAGAAAAAACATATGGTACAATCAGAGCTTGCAGAGGAGCGAAGCTAAAGAGCAAGGGAGCCGGAAATTATTTAGTATCAACCTCGGTCCCATAGAGCAACCATGGCATAAGCAAAAAGATAACAAAGAGAACAGAAAAGAACGAGCTAGACTAAGGAGTCTACCCAGCATGGGCTGAGTCTCCCAATCGACATTTTTTCCCTTTATTTTTACTGACTTTGACCCAACCATTGTGGTATGGCTGGACCGGAACCACTTGCAGACAGTTCTGTGCTGAAGGAGGAGTCTCCTTGTCTGAATCGGAAGAAGAAGTCTCATGCGAGCGTTTTTGCGTGATGGGAGGCACAGAAGGATCCTCAGGGCCGGCTGAGGACGAGTCCTTCGGATGCTCTAACTGCTCCTTGTCCACTTCAATGTCCTCCTCATCAGAGCTAAAGGTCTCTAAGTCATCCATAGGGGGTCTATCACAAGGTTTCCAGCTCTTGGACTTAGATTTACGATACATATTCTTATTTTTGTTGAGGAACGTTGCACATGTATTCTGGAGATGCCCCGTCTGATGGCAATGGCGACATCTGAAGGCTGTGTTCTCATAATCCAAGGTTTGCGTCCAATGGAAGTCCCCAAATTTAAGGATGATCTGATCTGGAAGCCCTTTGCTAATATCTATTTCCGCGCAAATTCTAGCAAAGGTATATATTCCCTTCTCCCCCCTTGAGGTATATTTTGCCAGGAAGCGGCCTAATGTGTCCCCGATTCCTTGAAAGACAACAAAATTCCATAGATGCGCAGGGAGATTTGGAAGTCTGACCCAGATAGGAAGCTTGGTGATGACAGCGGTAGAGGGGTCGAAGTCTGGGAACCAGGGGGTACGGAAAAGTCCAGCTGATCCCCAAAACCAGGGGCCTCCTGTTAAGGCTTTCTGGTAATCTTCCTTGAAGGCGAAGGCGACAATAAAGAAGCCTTTCGAGCAAAAGAAGACTTTGTTGTTTTTGGTTCAATTGGAGTGGATCCACTGGTATAGATCGGCAGTACGGGGCCATAGTCCATTAAATATGCATATGATGGTTTTTTCTGCAAATGTCTGGTATTGATCATCCAGGGATGGATGAGTGATTTCAATGGTAGGGGTTTCCTCCATTTTGTCCACCAAGAAAGGTTTGGGAGCTTCAGCTGGATGGGCAGTCCTCTTGTCAGGTTGTGCATGAACCACATCTTTATATGAAAAACCCTTGGAGGAAGAGGATTTCCCTACGGCTCCTCCCCTTAGCCGTAGTGATAGGATTACTCTGGCATTTCTTTCAATATTGTAGAAGGAAAGAGGCAGATTATTATCAAGTTGCTTACCTGCGAAGAGGAGCCGCAAAAGTGAGGAAGGGATCCCCAGCCTCTGTTCGAGAATCTTTGAGAGATGGCGCACTGTAAGAGAGGGCTGGACCCCAAGGAGCAGGGTTTTGCCTATCAGAAGAATTTATTTGAATCTGAAAAGTCGTTTACTGGAGAAGAGGAGGATCCTTGCTGCCAGAGTTGGGAATCGAAGTTGATTCAGTGAGTTCGCAGGGCTTCAGGGCTATCTCCAGATTCCGGCGATACTGCCTCTGCATGTGTATGCACAGTCCGGAAGTAGCCAAGGGAAGGAATCTGCGGGCAGAGGCGTAGAAAAAAACGAGCCAGCGGTCGATAAAAGTGAAAGCCAGATCGCACCTACGTGCCTCCGCGTAGTTGGGAGGCCATAGAGCTATGGCGGCCGTGACTGTCATATGTTGTAGAGCGTTGCGCAGTGCATTGAGAAGCTATTGTTGAAAGAAGGATTTCAATGAGGTTTGAGAGACCGTCCAGAAGCAGTCCCCGCGTATCAAGAGGATGCAGCCACCGGAACAAAGGAGTCGATGTCCTGAAGCTGGCCGAGATGGATGGAAGCAGCTGTGGAAAGGCGGCGGCCCATCGACTGAACGCATAAACCCTAGGAGCCATTGTGCTCGAGCAACCCGTCTAAGCATCGATATCTTATATTCTATCTTATTTAAAGATAACCCTTGGATTTATTAGGTTGAAATGTTATCTTAAATTTCACTGGATTGAAATATTTTGATTCCTTAATAGAATATTGCGAGAATTCAATGTGCATTATGATCTATGTTAAATACATATTATAACTCCCAAAATGATTATTAATTCTCCTTCTATAGGTTTATTCCTTATTTTCTATTTCCATTTCATTTTTATAGGAAAGTATGAAGCAGCGAGAATATATATATATATATATATATATATATATATATATATAATTTGGTTTTACATTATCGAGTTGGAAAAATCAATCTCATTTGATGTTTCTGCATGGAAAGAATCTAATTCTAATGTAATGGCATGTTAGAATTTCCTCATAAAACAAGACTGCAATGCATTGGAATACCTACCGAATACATGAGTAGAAAGTAAGGCCCCAGTTACCAGTATGGAGTTAGCTGACAACGCACATGAGCTTCCACGAGTTTCCATTATGTATGCGATATTTTGTCAGCTTCCATCATGCATGTATGCCACTCAGATCTGGGAACCATAAGGAATCATAGCATCAATGAACAAGTGATTACTTGTTTTATGGGTCATGACCCTCTGTAATTATATCATATTTTACCATATTTAAATTGACAAAGACATTTACCTACAACAATATTTTAACACCTGCAGATCTGGAGTATTTTTCATCTACGTCAGTGTTGGGCATCCCTTAAAGTCGCAAATCCATCCAAGGTATGAAAACAGTGAAATACATGAGCAATATGGAGCGAAGCTCAGAGGTGGAGCCTCTAAAACTTCATGGTACTATCGTTGGTACAGTCTCTGAGAAATTCCACCCATAGAAAGACAACGGAGTACCCAGGTGGAGCCTCAACAATTTCATGGTACTGGAATTGGCACTATCTCTAAGAATCAAGCGATAGAAATACAAGAGAGCACACATTTACATCCTAGAAAGGAAAAGAAACAGGAGAAAAACTAGGTAAGGATGTGAGGAAGAGAAAAAAAATAGAAGATCAAAACCAACAACAAGAGGAGCCGACTTTAGAATACCATACTAAAAATGGGGCTCCTCCTTCTCCTAAAGATACCAAATGCGTAGAATAAAAGGACATGGCAGTGTATGAAACCAAACTAGATCAGGGGGTTGCAGTTAATGAGTCGAGTAGACACATCTAGAATACCCAATTTGTTGGAGCCAAGAAGAGGAAATATGGATTTGTAAGGTGTGCGAAGCAAGCTTTGGATTCACATGAGCATGAATGAATTAAAGCAGAGAGAAGAAAACAACAATAGAAGAAATGTTTGTAAAGGATCGATAAGGGAACCTTGTAAGAAACGAAGAAGAAATAAAAATTCAGAAGCCTTCAATTTTAAGGATGCATTATAATGTAAACATTACATTTTCAAATTGTCGTGACAAGGTGCTATGCATCGTTATATTCACATAAATCATAAAATCATAAGAAAATTGCTATTTTACTAACATAAGCATTTCCATTTTTAATAAAAAAATTATTATGTATATTGAAAATATAAGAAAAGGAATCCACTACTCTATCCAAGGTAAAAACATGGTATTTAAATGACATGGTTTTGATGTTTTAATTAAAAATTGGGTTGTTCATGAAAATCATAGTGTTTTCATTTATGTTCGATTAATCAAAGTGTTTTAATTTATGTTGGATTTTATATTAGTTAGGTTTTAAATTATTTAATAAATGTGGTTAAATTTATATTTATAAGAGGGTCCATACAAGCACCATGCTTATATAATTGTCAACACCTAAGCTTGTCAACACCTAAGCACCGAGCTTATATTATTGTCAACACCTAATTACATGACAATTCTGGAAACATCCTTGACAACACACATGAGCATCCATCATGCATGTGTGCCACTTGGGTCAGAAAACCAGAGCTTGGATGAATAAGTGCTAGTGGATTTCAATTTCTTTTCTCAGCCTGTCTACTTGTTTGGTCAGCTTGTCTACTTGTTTGGGTTTGATAAACTAACGAGGAGGGAGAGCTTTGTTTCACCCACTTCTTTCTTGCAAATGTAGAATAGAACGGATTGCATTCAGATGGAAGGAATACATCTGATTGTCAATGTTCTATTCAAAGTGAAGTGAAGGAGCTGAAATATGGTATGAATATGGTAGAAAAACATGGTTCAATTTTTATTCTTCCCTGATTTTTTAATATTTTTCCATTGGGTTGGTAAAGTTCAAAGATTGTTTGACTAGATATTACTAGCTTAGGAAAGGAATTCCTGGCTAATTTTACCTAATGGGTTGAAAGGCAAGTGATAGAATTATTGAAGACAAGTAGTACACGACTCCCCTGCCAGGCATGGCAGTAAGAATGACAACATCATCAGAAAGAAAAAATCATCGTTTTTGAAATGTTGAGGACATTGATATGTATTTTTGCAAATAATGAGGTGCGAGTAGATTAATGTGTTACATCCCATTTGAAATTTCAATTTCATTTCATGTGGCGATGGATTTATTCATTAATTAGAGTATAGAAATAAGCTCGTGACAAAATTCCAAGCATGTTGCAAATATTACCTATCTCCTATTTGAAGTAGAGTTGACTTTAAACAGGAAAAAAAATTACAGACCTTGTAAATAAATATTACAAAGTCTACCAGGATACTAAATCACTTACTATACAATCAATATTACACGAAGGGCATTTTTAAGAATTTTTTTTAAAACAAAAGAAATATTTTGTCTTAAAAAGTCACTTTTTATTTTAGTTATTTTACATTAAAATTTAATATCAATTGAATCGTCTTAAATATAAAATTTAAGACAAAAACGGTTTGAGACAAAAATAATTAAAGAGAAAACTTTATATTTGAGACAAAAACAGTTTGAGACAAAAATAATTTAAGATAAAACTTTATATTTAATACAAAAACAGTTTGAGACAAAAATATTTGAAGATAAAAAATTATATTTAAGACAAACAGTTTGAGACAAAAATAATTTAAGACAAAACTTAATATTTAGGACAAAAAAAGTTTGAAACAAAAATATTTTAAGATAAAACTTTATATTTAAGACAATAACCACTTAAGACAATTGAAATTAAGATGAAAATAATTTAATATAATTAACAATTAAGACAAAAACCATCAATTTAAGACAATATTATATAACAACTACAAAATTGACTCTGGCAGTTTGCCCTAAGTCCGCTAACTTGTAGCCTACTATGGTCTCGTGCCTATACCGAGGTTATTATTTCACTTACCATTCACGTTATCTCATATAAAGACAATGATTTCTTGGGCTCTTAGTTTTGTAGGGTAGCTGACTCTGAAGAACATGACAACTTTTCCTAGCAAGATTTCCCAAACATCAATCCCTCGTATGTCCCTTTGATCTCTGATGATACAATTAAAGTCTTTCTTGTCGTTGCATTCGGCACTACTACACGAAGGGGGATTTTAAGACAATTTTCAATACAAAAGAAATATTTTGTCTTAAAATTTTATTTCATATGAAAAATTTCAATACGAGGCACTGGTAAAAAAGGTAAAGGTAAAGGATTAGGGGTCTGTCTTTAAACTATTGATGGGTTCTTCATAAAGAGGAGCGATGGAGGTCGATAACAACTAATGACATTTAGGGTGATGGAAGCCGAAACATAGGTGTGCTTGGTGAGAGGAGTGATTGAGGAACTTTCAATGAACATAGATAGGAAGTAACATAGTTGGAGTACTTTTCACGTTCTCCATCGATTATGCTCTAATATGTGTTTTTTTATTGTTTCATTTATTTTTAGTGCTACTTCTATCCACTGGTTGTTGTTATTAGCACATTTTTGTGTTGGAACTCCTTACTGTTATAGGGAACATGGATTAAATTCACTTGAAGGGTTGTTAAAAATGCAACAAGAAATTTTCAATTTTATTTTGCCTTGATTAAAATGAGAAAAATTGAATTTCCACATTAGCAGATAGTTTGGATGCAGTTAAATTGTGTGCCATGGCATGTGTCACCTAGTTTACTCAATAAATTCAAGTTCAAGGAGTTAGAGTTTAGTTAAGCATGTGTGATTGTTGATTTGTAGCAATTAAAGTTAGTTATCTCAAGTTGTTTTTAGTTAAACTAGTTCCAACTGTTGGAGGAACTAGTGGAAGGTAAGTTGTGCAATGGGACTTCATTCAAATTCAGTGATCATTTAGTTAACTGGTCAATCAACCCAAAATAGATAGTGCATGCAAAGTATTTGAGTTCCACAGTTGTGGTGGAGATTCCAAGTCAGTGTAACATCAGTTGTAGACTAGTGTTGAGTGTACATGTGTTGCATGCAGTCAGATGATCAAAATTGGGAATTGCACAATCCATTTTGGAGAAATTCCTAAATAATAGGGGCCTAATTTCTCAAGGAATTTCACAATGAAATAGGGGCTCAAGAAGAAGTAGAAATTGGAGAATTCTTGGTTGGAGCTTCTCAGTGAGAAAAGAGATAGCTTATTCACTTGCAGGTTGTGCTCAGTTGAGCAAAACAATTTTAATACATCTCTATTCATCATATTAATGGAAGCAAGCATTGCGGTTTTTAGCAAATTATTTTCTGCGGGAAAAATATTATGTGCTTGTGTGTTATTTCCTATTGCATGTTTGAATTTTTGTTCTAAATTGTGAATTAACTTCTACAGAGCAATAGACTAGGTTTGTGTCTTGTGATTTTGATTAAAACTTCATGGGTAGTTGCAAATATACACCATAATTTCTACATGGTATCAGAACAAGATTCATATTAGAGCATGAATTTTGAAGTTGTTTCTCATGAGGTTCGAATTTTCAGTTCAATGTAGCATGATCTCTTCAGAGTTGGGAAGACGGCCTTCAACGAGCTAAGGCTAGAGTATTCCTTGGAAGGAAGATATAATTTCATCACATGGAAGAATTGTATGGAGGCAGTATTTGATGAAAATGGATTGCTCAAATACATCAACAGAGATGTTTTAAAACAAGCGGAATCATATTCCCAAAACCTTCACAATGGAAGAAAGATGTAGCCAAGGCAAGGAGAATAATATTGGAGGTAGTACGGGAACACATTTTCACCAATATCCATAGGAGATAAACTCCTTATACAATGTGGCAGGCACTGAAAAATCTATTCTAGAAGAGTAGTGACCACAGGAAGCTGGCGCCCAAGGATAAACTTTGAAATATCAAGATTTAGAAGAATGATATTTTTTTCACCAAATTGAGTCATGTTGGGTTGCTTCAATGGTCAACTTGGAATAACTCTTTCAAACCACTTACAACTGAAAATTAGCCTCTCCAGTCTAAGAGGGCTCTCTCAAAACATAAATTATATTCAATTAATAATCTTGAAAACAGATGACTAACTCTGCATTGGATTGGATGTGTTTTTGTGTAGGTGAAAGATGTGTTAGGTTTACTACCATTGGGCTTATGGAGTCAATATGAAAACTAGGTCACAAGTAAACTTATCTCATGGAAGCTGAGGCAATTGTATTCTATTTAAACCATATATGGAGGAAAAAATAACAAGCTATTTGCATACAGGAAGTTGGAGCACGTCACCATGAATTCCAAGTGATTATACATAAGCAAACTAGTAAATCTTGACAAAACAACAACCTAGGTGTAAACAAGAAGTTGGAGCATGTGATCATGAATTCCAAGTGATTATACAACTAGAACACTGGAGAGAAAGTAAAGGACTGATAGAACAAACTTACATAAGAATACATTAAAGAATCTCAGGTCTGAAATAAGCATGTTGCAACTGTATATTTCTGATATCAAACTATTACAATAGTGGTAGTGTCAAGTAAACATCTCCCAACCCTTTCTAACTCTAAAACTCTCTCCTTTATAAAGTGAGGACTCATACAAATGATATTGCACCTTACTCCCCTCGAATTCCCACCTCAGAGACCTATTTCAAACATGATTCCATCACTTGGAGACTTCCTAGGGATATTTCTGTTTTGCAGAGTTTGAATACAAAAAGGACTCTTCTTTCATTAATAGTTCAACAAATAAATTTAATAACCCTTATCAATTGCAAACAACTATTTTTTTGAGTGTAATAGAGTGCTAATGTGTCATTATGCCACGTGGATGTTGAGCTCGACCTCCTCCAAGTCGAATTTTTACAATTTTTTCACAAATCTGGTTAGTGAAAATTCTGAAAAATAGGCTTCAAAGATGAGTGTATAATTTCCAAACCCTGATGGCTTTGCAGAAACTGAGAAAGGTTTTTGTATATGGACTTGTGCTTAATAAAAACCTCTTTCATATTTCCAAAATAATTTTTCATTTGGTCTAAAATAAAACTTGAAGTTGACTTCTAAAACAGTCATGTTCAGAAATTTTCGTAGTGTGTTTTAGTAGCGTGGGGAAAAAGGATTTTCCATCAATCTTCTTTAATTCTTTGATGTTCTAACACCTTCATCATGTCATGAAACCTTGCAACCATCAATATCCCCCCATAAATCATGCCAAAATTGGATTTTAAAGCAAAAAGGCACCTACAGGAATTTTCGTAGCGTTTTTTGGCCTTCAAGCCTGGAGCACATTATGAAACTACCTGATAATGAAGAAAATTCCAAAATATTCCTTTTTCTTCATAATTTCATTTGTAGCTCTGAAAAGTGATATAATGAAATCTGATCATGAAAACTTGCCTCTTACCCTCTTCAAAAAACATCATTTTCACCTTTAGCAAGTTTATTCATCACTAAAATGACTCTGTTTTTTTTCTGAACACATAGGGTTCAGAGATGAGATCTTATCTCCCTATCCTTGATAGATATTGAAAAAATGGAGGAGGATTTTGTAGGTCAGTATATCTTGACGACAAAAATATTTTTTTTTTTGAAAAACATCTCCAAATGTCCAGAATCTGCATTCTAACAACATGTATAAAACAGAAAAATTTTGCAGTCTAAAAATAGGGTTGAAAGACATCCATGTATCTCAAAATTTGTAGCACATTTGAGAAAAGTGAAAGAGGTTATGTTCTTGAAAATAACCTCTTTAAGTTTCTTAAAATACTTCTCTGTTTTCCCATAAACCACCCTTGAAGTTGACTGCTCAAAAGTCAAAAAACAATGAAATCCTCATATCCGCCACAAAATTATTAGCCAGATTCGTAGCGTTTTCTGCCTATTTTACACTGAATTCACTACGAAAAGAGGAAAATTTGGCTAAAGTGTCCTTTTTCAATTTAAATTCTTGGGAAATGAAAACTAACAACATATGATGACTGATGGGACATGACATGACCTAAATGGATGTGGTCTTGAACCTTAGGATAGGTTAAATATGTAAAAAAAATGAAATTTTCCTATACCAACTTGAAAGGCTTAAGGAGACCTTATCCTTTTGATAAATAAACTGTATGACCATGTCAAGTAATGTTTCAAAACATTATGAGTGATAACAATGGCTCCACTTGGGATGGTGTGCCCCTGTGGTACACTAAAGAATATGTAGTTCCAGTGCCATCCCTATTTTTGGAAATAAAAACTTTGAAATTTTCCAATGTATTTGATAAGATGAATTTTCAGTGTCACCTCCATTGGGCTACTCCCATCTTCAAAATGAAAACTTGCAACCTACTCTGACCCATAACCTTTGCGCTGAAAAACCAATAGTTGCTAAAGAACTGAAAGTACAAATGCTGAATTTAAAACTGAAACTGAAAAAATGCTTGATCTCCAAGCTTATTTATATACAAATGATCCTACTCTACTTTCTCAGCATAAAAACTGAATCAAGTGATCTCACACTTCCAATGAAGCCAATCAAGAAGTTGAGTACTGTATTGGAACATACATTCCACTTCTCTAATCATAAAACCATTCTTGAGGGATGACAAGTTGTTCCACCAGCTAAATTTGTATACATAACTAAAAATCATATTGAAATTCATTCCTATAGAAGATTCCAGCAGAACTTTAAAAGGATCTTTGAGAGTATGCATGAATAATTCTTTTTGATCAACAAGAAAGTGTGAGTAAATATGATCCTTTGATGGTGTTCTTGTTCAGATTCTTCATTATAACCCTTGTGACGTTTCTCAAATAAAAAAGAAAAAATATGTTGATCATTATTTTCATTTGAGAGGAAGAAATACTTGGAGTACTCTTAGACACTTTCACAAGGAACTGCCTCAACATGTACCATAGAAATTTATAAAGGTAACTCTTCATATGATTCAACAAGCATACCCATCTGATTATCTAAAATTTTCTTTTCAAAATTTTCTTCATTTGATGTAGGCTGATGCAGGGAATGACATGAAGAATAAACTTCTTCCTTTACCTTAGGATTATAGCAATTATCTACCATTATTTCCTCTTATTCCTGATGATCAAAAGACTGACAATTCTGCTGCAACTTTTCATCAAACTCAGAGGATGTAACATGATTTTCATAAATACACTCCTGTTGGGCTTCATTTTCATCCAAGAGAGAGGCTATCCTTTCTTCTTGGTGATGAAAGGGATTGTCATGAAGGGCCTCTAAAATCTCCTCATCCATGAACTCATCATCTTCATAACAACTATCCAAATATTCAATAAAACTCACACAATGTTTACAACAATCTTTGACCAACAATAAGGTAGAATGAAATTCTTCATAAATCTCATAAAATGCAACATGGAAATCAACAAGAGAATATAATGAATCATTTGGCAGGCTTTCGTACCAAGACCATGATTTTCCCTCTAAAGTGACAATAAAAATCTTCATGAGACAATCCTCAGGGAACTGAACCTTAAGTCTGTGTGCATGCATATGGAATCTAACCAAATGAAGAGTAGCATTGTCTTTATTTTCATCTTTAAATATAGGAAGATCAGTTAACCAATCGACATTTGGCATATGATTTGGAAAACCAGGGATGTGAGAACTATTCATAGGGGCATACCTGGCATTTATTCTTGCAATGGAACTCATCTTTGAACTTCATCAAGCTACTGATCCTCAAGCAGTGGAGTCACCTTCCAATTGATTATTTGATGTGTGGAGTCGCCATAGCAGAAATACGGCCAATATGTGTCTTAGTGTCTACTACTCTCAGACCTTTAAAACTAAAACTTTGTCGTTCTTCCCAGGGAAAATTTACACCTTCAGTCCCCAGCAACGACGCCAAAATGTTCTAACCAAATTGAGTCCTGTTGGGCTGCTTCAATGGTCAAATTGGAATAACTCTTTCAAACCAAATACAACTGGAAATTAGCCTCTCCAGTCTGAGAGGGCTCTCTCAAAAAATAAAGGATATTCAATGAATAATATTGAAAACATATGACTAACTCTGCATTGGATTGGATGTGTTTTTGTGTAGGTGAAAGATGTGTTAGGTTTACTATCATTGGGCTTATGGAGTCGATATGAAAACTTGGTCACAAGTAAACTTATCTCATGGAAGCTGAGGAAATTGTATTCTTATTAAACCATATATGAAGGACAAAATAGCAAGCTATATGCATATAGGAAGTTGGAGCATGTCACCATGAATTCCAAGTGATTATACATAAGCAAACTAGTAAATCTTGACAAAACAACAGCCTAGGTGTAAACATGAAGTTGGAGCATGTGATCATGAACTCCAAGTGATTATACAGCTAGAACACTGGAGAGAAAGTAAAGGACTTATAGAACAAACTTACATAAGAATACATAAAAGAATCTCAGGTCTGAAATAAGCATGTTGCAACTGTATATTTCTAATATCAAACTATTACAATAGTGGTAGTGTCAAGTAAACATCTCCCAACCCTTTCTAACTCTAAAAATCTCTCCTTTATAGAGTGCGGACTCATACAAATGATATGCCACCTTACACCCCTCGAATTCCCACCTCAGAGACCTATTTCAAACATGATTTCACCACTTGGAGACTTCCTAGGGATATTTCTGTTTTGCAGAGTTTGAATACAAAAAGGACTCTTCTTTCATTAATAGTTGAACAAATCAATTTAATAACCCTTATTGATTGCAACCAACAAATTTTCTGAGTGTACTAGAGTGCTAATGTGTCATTATGCCACATGGATGCTGAGTTGGACCTCCTCCAAGTCGAATTTTTACAATTTTTTCACAAATCTAGTTAGTGAAAATTCTAAAAAATAGCCTTTAGAGATTAGTGTATAATTTCCAAACCCTGATAGCTTTAAAGAAACTGAGAGAGATGTTTGTAAATGGACCTGTGCTTAAGAAAAACCTCTTTCATATTTCCAAAATAAGTTTGAATATGGTCTGATGACAAAAATCTCTTGGTTTTTTGAAAAACATCTCCAACTGTCCAGAATCTCCATTCTAACATGTATAAAACATGAAAATTATGCATTTTGAAAATAGTGTTGAAATACATCCATGTATCTCCAAATTTGTAGCACATTTGAGAAACGTGAAAGAGGTTATGGTTATTTGATATGTTCTTGAAAATAACCTCTTTCATTTTCTTAAAATACTTCTCTGTTTTCCTAGAAAACACCTTTGAAGTTGACTGCTCAAAAGTCAAAAAACAATGAAATCCTAATCTACGAAATTATTAGCCAGTTTCATAGCATTTTCTGCTTATTTTACGCTGAATTCGCTACGAAAAGAGGAAAAAATGGCTAAAGTGTCCTTTTTCAATTTAAATGCTTGGGAAATGAAAACTAACAACATATGATGACTAATGGGACATGACATGACCTAAATCGAGGTGGCCTTGAACCTTAGGATAGGTTAAATATGTAAAAAAAATGAAATTTTCCTATAACAACTTGAAAGGCTTAAGGAGACCTTATCCTTTTGATAAATAAACTGTATGACCATGTCAAGTAATGTTTCAAAAAATTATGAGTGATAACAGTGGCTCCACTTGGGATGTTGTGCCCCTGTGGTAAACCAAAGAATCTGTAGTTCCAGTGCCATCCATATTTTTGGAAATAAAAACTCTAAAATTTGCCAATGGATTTGATAAGATGAATTTCCAGTGCCACCTCCATTGGGATGCTCCCATCTTCAAAATGAAAACTTGCAACCTACTCTAAACCATAACCTTGGCATTGAAAAACCAATAACTACTAAAGAACTGAAAGTACACATGCTAAATTTAAAACTGAAACTGACAAAATGCTTGATCTTCAAGCTTATTTATATACAAATGATCATACTCTACTTGTTGAGCATAAAAACTGAATCAAGTGATCTCACACTTCCAATGAAGCCAATCAAGAAGTTGAGTACTAGATTGGAACGAACATTCCACTTCTCTAATTATAAAACCATTGTTGAGAGATGACAAATTGTTCCACCATCTGAATTTGTATACATAACTGGAAATCATATTGAAATTCATTCCTATAGAAGATTCCAGCAGATCTGCAAAAGGATCTTTGAGAGTATGCACGAATAATTCTTGTTGATCAACAAGAAAGTGTGAGTAAATATGATCCTTTGATGGTGTTCCTTGTTCAGATTCTTCATTATAACCCTTGTGACCTTTCTCAAATAAAAAAGAAAAAATATGTTGATCATTATTTTCATTTGAGAGGAAGAAATACTTGGAGTACTCTTGGACACTTTCACAAGGAACTGCCTCAGCATGTACCACAGAAATTTCTAAAGGTAACTCTTCGTATGATTCAACAAGCATACCCATATGATTATCTAAAATTTTCTTCATTTGATGTAGGCTGATGCAAGTAATGACATGAAGAATAAACTTCTTCCTTTACCTGAGGATTATAGCAATTATCTCCCAGTATTTCCTCTTGTTGTTTGAAATGATTCTCATATTCCTGATGATCAAAAGATTGACAAGTCTGCTGGAAATTTTCATCAAACTCAGAGGATGTAACATGATTTTCATAAATAAACTCCTGTTGGGTTTCATTTTCATCCAAGAGAGAGGCTATCCTTTCTTCTTGGTGATGAAAGGGATTTTCATGAAGGGCCTCTAAAATTTCCTCATCCATGAACTCATCATCTTCATAACCATTCTCCAAATATTCAATAAAACTCACACAATGTTTACAGCAATATTTGACAAACAATAAGGAAGAATGAAATTCTTCATACATCTCATAAAATGCAACATGGAAATCAGCAAGAGAATATAATGAACTATTTGGCAGGATTTCGTACCAAGACCATGATTCTCCCTCTAAAGTGACAATAAACATCTTCATGAGACAATCCTTAGGGAATTGATCTTTAAGTCTGTGTAAATGCATATGGAATCTAACCAAATGAAGAGCAACATTGTCTTTCTTTTCATCTTTAAATATAGGAAGATTAGTTAACCAATCGACCTTTGGCATAAGATTTGGAAAATCAAGGATGTGAGACCGATTCATAGGGGCATACCTGGCATTTATTCTTGCAATGGAACTCATCTTTGAACTTCATCAAGCTACTGATCCTCAAGCAGTGGAGTCACCTACCAATTGATTATTTGATGTGTGGAGATGCCAGAGCATAAATACAACCAATATGTGTCTAAGTGTCTGTTTCTCTCAGACCTTTAGAACTGAAACTTTGTCGTTCTTCCCGGGGAAAATTTACACCTTTGGTCCCCGGCAACGGCGCCAAAATTTTATCACCAAATTGAGTCATGTTGGGCTGCTTCAATGGTCAACTTGGAATAACTCTTTAAAACCACTTGCAACTAGAAATTAGCCTCTCCAGTCTAAGAGGGCTCTCTCAAAACATAAAGGATATTCAGTGAATAATCTTGAAAATAGATGACTAACTCTGCATTGGATTGGATGTGTTTTTGTGTAGGTGAAAGATGTGTTAGGTTTACTACCATTGGGCTTATGGAGTCGATATTAAAACTAGGTCACAAGTAAACTTATGTCATGGAATTTGAGGCAATAATATTCTTATTAAACCATATATGAAGGACAAAACAACAAAATATATGCATACAGGAAGTTGGAGCATGTCACCATGAATTCCAAGCGATTATACATAAGCAAACTAGTAAATCTATTATGAAACTAGCTCCAAAAATAGAAGAAAAGAGAGATCAATGCCTTAGAAATCAACCACTTCGAGGGGGAAACCTCCAATACATTACATAAATGAACAGTTCTTGGATTATACAAATGACCAAAACCTCCTTCTATATATAGAAGTCCATGGGCCCACAATATAATCCTAGCCGACCTAACAATAACAATGTAAGGGCACAATAATAACAATATTGGGGTTACAGGGGTACAACAATAATTATAACGGGGACACACTAATAACAATAAGGGACTAAACTAGTAATATAGGGACCTAACATGCCCCTCCCCTTCAAAAAAGTGTTTTCCTCAACACTTGAGTAGCTCTGGGTGCTTCTCTATAAAATTCTCATCCTCCCATGTAGAATCTTCAGTGGGTAAGTTCTTCCACTTATTGAGATACTCTGAAATTGATCAATTTCGTAGTTGTCGAGTTCTTGTTTCCATTACCGCTTCATTTTCCAATATTATTTTTCCTTCCTCATCAAGTTCTGGCAATATTATTTGAACTGGAAGATTTTCACCTATAACCTTCTTTAAGGATGAAACATGGAAAATTGGATGCACTCGCGAAGAAGCAGGAAGCTCCAGTTTGTATGCAATAGTACCAATATTTTGCAACACCTTGTAAGGACCATAGTACTTTGGCGATAATTTATTATCCTTCTTAGCTTTCTTGAGGTACATTTGTTTGTATGGTTGTAGCCGTAAAATTACCTAGTCTCCTACATCAAAATTTATCTCGCTGCAATGTTGATTTGCCTATTGTTTCATTCGATTTTGTGTCAAATTTAGGTTATCCTTTAAGAGTTGGAGAACTTCTCGTTGATGCTCGATGTGATATTCCACTGCTTGAACCTTAGAATTTTCTCTTAAAGATGATGTGATGGATGGTGGATGATATCCATAAAGTGCCATAAATGGGATCATTTTTGATGCAGTCTGGAAGGAAGTGTTATACCACCATTCAGCGAAAGGTAACCACTTGACCCATTGTGTTTGTTTATCAGATACAAAACAAAGAAGATATCCTTACAAACATTTATTTACTATCTCAATTTGACCATCGGATTGAGGATGATAAGATGAGCTATGAGCTAATTGAGTACCCAAACAAGAAAATAACTTCATCCAAAAATTTCCAGTGAAAATGGGATCTTTGTCGCTCACAATAACCTTTGGGTTTCCATGTAGCTTTTGAATTGTGTCCATAAATGTAGTAGCAACTGTACTTGGTTTAAATGGATGAGATAATGCACAAAAGTGTGCATACTTGGTAAGTCTATCAACGACCACCACAATAACACTCTTTCCTTCAGACTTACGTAAACCTGTGATAAAATCCATTGAAATCTCCTCCCAACGTTGACTTGGAATGGATAAAGGTTGTAGAATATCTGGGGTATTAATTGTCTCAACTTTATTTTTCTGGCAAACCAAAAATTCCGCCACAAACTTTTGAATATAAGAATTAAGTTCATCCCAAAAGAAATCTTTCTTCACCTGGTGGTAAGTTTTTAAAAATCCTGATTGTCCTCCTAAAGGAGAAGTGTGCAATTCCAAAAGAATATTTTGTTTTAGTTGGGAATTCTTACAAAGATATAAGCATTCTTTGTAACATAAGCAATCAATTTTCCAACTACATGTATCAAATGTACTAGGATCTTGTTGCAACTTTTGAATGAGTGTGCACACTTCTTCGTCCTTCTTTCATTCATCCCTTGCTTCGGTTATACAATCTGGTTGGATAATAGAAATGGCACAAAGCAATGCTTCCACCTCTTCATTCTTTCTTGAGAGTGCATCTACAACAACATTTAGCTTCCCTTTTTTGTAGATTATTTAAAATTCATAACCCAACATCTTTGTGACCCATTTTTGTTGCTCTTTTGAAGACAGTCTTTGCTCTGAAAATTGTTTAAGACTATCATGATCAGTTTTTACCTTGAAGTGTCTTCCCATTAAGTAAGGTTGCCATTTCTTTAGTGCATGTAGTATTGCTAAAATTTCCTTCTCATAAATAGCTTTCTATAAATACTTTCCTTTGATTGGATAAATTTCAAAAGCAATGGGTCTTCCTTCTTGCATTAAAACATCACCAATTCCATTTCTTGAGGCATCACATTCCACAATAAAGGTTTTTGTATCCGCATAGCTAAGACCTAAGGTTAGGCACATTTCCTCTTTAAGATGTTCAAAGACTTTAGTTGCTTCAGGAGTCTATGAAAATGCATATTTCTTCAATAATGTTGTTAGAGGTGCAACTATTCTCCCATAATTCTTAACAAACTTGCGATAATACCCTGTTAACCCGAGAAATCCTCGCAACCGCTTTATGGTTGTGCGAAATTTCCATTCCTTAATGGATTTAATTTTATTAGGGTCTACCTTAACAACCTCCTGAGATACAATATGGCCCAGATATTCCACCTCTTGTACTCCAAAGAAACATTTGGAGGTTTTTGCATATAATTGTTTCTCCTCCAATAGTTTGAGCACCATGTCAACATGTTGAACATGATCCTTCCAAGACCTATTGTAGATTAGTATATCATCAAAAAATATTAGCACAAATTTTCTAAGGAAGGGTTTTAAAATGGAATTCATCAACCCTTGAAATGTACAAGGTGCATTGGTAAGGCCAAAAGGCATCACCAAAAATTCATGATGACCCTCATGAGTTTGAAATGTTGTTTTCGGAATATCTTCAGTCTTCATTATAGTTCGATGATATCCTGAACGAAGATCCAACTTGGTAAAATAAATTGCTCCATGTAATTCATCCAATAATTCATCAATCACAGGAATGGGAAATTTATCTTTAATGGTGAGCTTATTGAGCTCACTATAATCCAAACACATGTGCCATGATCCATCCTTCTTGTGTACCAATACTACAGGAGCAGAGAAAGAACTTTGACTGGGTTGAATTATACCCGCCTCTAACATTTCTACAATCATATGTTCAATTTTGGTTTTTTCGACATAAGGATATCTATAAGGCCTGATGTTTGGAGGAACACTTCCTGGAATCAAATGAATAGCATGATCATGATCAAGAATTGGTGGGAGTCCTTTCGTAGTTTCAAACACCTTGGAATGATTGTCCAAGACTTGTTGGAGATCTGCAGAAATAGATGATTTTGATGTTGGAACTTCTAGTGAGCATAATTGTGCAATTACGCCTCGTTGTTATTTCTTTAGAATTTTTGTCATGACATTAGAGCTTATTATCTTTCTTGGTTTCCCTACGATACCCCATAATTCGATTTCCTTTCCTTCCGAAAAAAATTCAAGAAAATTTCTTGAAAATTAAAAGCTATCGTCCCCAAATATTGTAAGCATTGTACTCCTAGCACAACATCAACACCTCCCATTGGAATGGAAATCATTGGACTATTCAATACATATTCCCCCATGGTTAGCTTGATATTATGGCAATTTCTAGAGCAATTTATAGTTCCTCCATTTGCAACCATCACTTGACATTCTGGTGCTAGGTATAGGAAACAATTCAATTCCTTGGCTACCTTACAATGAATAAAATTATGGGTGCTACCTGAATCAATCAACACTATTACATTTTTCTTCTTGATATGTCCTTCTATCTTGAGAGTTTGAGAAGTGGTAATTCCGGCCAATGCATTACACGATATGGTCGACTCATTTCTTCCTCTTCCAGGGCTGGTTCCTGGTGTATATCCTCTTCTTGTTCATTTTCTTCTCCCTCTTCACAATATATGTAAAATAATTCTTCTTAGGCACACTTATGATTGGTAGTGTATTTACTATCACAATCGTAGCAAAGCCCTTTTGCTCTTTTTTCTTCCAATTGTTGTGGTGTCAACCTTGTAGATTGTGGAAGTCTAGGAGTAGCAGCACTTCCATCTTTATAGATGTGAGTGGTAGGCTTCCTTGTCGCCATAATTTTACATTCAATTTTCTTGCCAACATGAATGCCTTCCAATGAATCAGGTTCCCAAACGTGAACTTCATGTCAGATGTTATCCTTTAAAGTCCCTATGAAGACATCAATCTTGTGTTCCTCTAGAATATCAGTTACCCTTATATTCAATTTTTGGAAGTCCTCAATGTGCTCCACCATTGAACCCTTTTGTTTGAGATTTATCAATTGGCTAAAGAAGGTGTTTCTTTTTGTATCCTCATAATGTGCTATCATTTCCTCCATAAAAATTGACCAAGTGACAATTGTTTTACGGGAGCAAAGCCATCGATACCATACAAATATATATTTTTTTCTAAATGTAAAGTTGCAATGCATACCTTTTGTGTGTTTTTTGTTGGAAATATTGTCATTGATGGCAAAGGAGAAGACAAGAGTAGCACCTGAACTATCACTAAGGAAAAAGAGCAAAGAAGAAACAACAGAGATAGAAAAAGAGAAGAAAGGAGCAGCATTAGACAAGAAACAGAGACAGCAAAGGCAGCAAAGACAGACAAGGAGCAGAGAGGTAGCAGAGGCAGAAAAGAAGTAGAGAGATAGCAAAAGAGAGGCAAGGAGAACATTAGACATGAAGCAGAGAGCAATAGAGTTGTAGAGTTGGAGAGACAGAGTAGTGAGGTATGTGAGAACTTGTGAGCGGTGAAAACTCTGTGTAGGGGGTTTAATTTGGGATTTTATATATGATGTGGAGAAATTGATTAAATTGGTTGTGTAGAACCTCAAAGGAAGCTAAAGGGGTTTACTATGTTAATTAGGCATATGCGATAGTGAACCTTCTATGTTTAAACATATTAAATCTCCATATAAAAGGCCTAGCATCGAGTCCTATTTCCATTGTTGAAATCAACAGAAGTGAACCATAATCTATTGGGTTATTAATGCCAGAGAAAGTGCTTGTATTACAAACGCTTGTCGTGAACACCACGCAATTGAATACATGGGTTTTGTTTAGGAATTTCCTGCATAGTAATCCTATGCGAAAGGCTCGATAGAAGCCAATGAGATTTTGGTCCTTCTTGGTGGAGAACGTAAGTAATGACAGCACCCGATTGTTGGATATATTTAAACCTGCGTTGAAATCTGTTTGTTTAGGTCGATGAGCAAGAAAATGTGGAAGCGGTTACACTATGTTAAGAGAGAACATACAGTAGTGTGCGTTCATTGGAACCCGGAGCTAATGGAGCAGTCAGAACCTTGAGGGAATAGTAAAAGCGGGTTTGAGAATTAAACCAGCGGTCTCGTAAAGTTTTTAAGTGGTAAGTGGAATGTCAAAAAATAATGCGATAGAGGTCCTTGAAGGACGCGTGGCAAGGCGGTTTTAGAAATCTGCCTATTTCGCAAAATATTTTCGGGACAAAGCTCGTGCATCTCAGTAATGCGATAGTCGTTGATTTATAGTGTTGATAATGCGATGGTGCGTCCATTGTTGGATTCAATCAATGTTCACGAGGAATTATTGGTGGGCCAGATACGCCTTAGGCAAGCGAAACGTCGACCTGTGTGCTGGAAACGTTGGTAAGTTATAATATGTTATAACCAAGGATTGGGTTAGGTGAATGGTGCTTTGGATATTTGAACCAAAGTTTATTAATGTAGAATGACGTTGTGATATGCAATTAATAAAAGTAACATATGCATGGTCAAAACTATATGAGATTAATATATTCCACAAAGGTATGAGGCATACAGTGGATGTTGTCACAAAGGTTAACGTGGATTTGAGTTCCATAAAGAAGGTGCATAATA
>JAXQQM020072078.1:0-87240 GCA_034641835.2 Pinus albicaulis
CTCACCACTTGTGGGTCGGCCGGCGCCATGGGCGCGCGACCGACGCTACACACGCGGCGATAAAGGTTCTTGATGCCGAACCCCTATCTTCGGGTCCTGCTCCGGTGGTCTTCTTGTGCGGAAGGCTTTTCCTTCGGCCCGAAGACCACATCATACCTTGTCCTCCATGTCTTCACCAATCGAAGAGGGTTCAATCCATGTGTACATGACATCCTTGAAGACAAAGGGTTTACCAGACTCCCTCTGAAAGGATATGGTACCGATACCAGTCGCACTGTATCTACCATCATCGCCCATCTCGATGTGCACACCCAAATCTTTGTCCTCCAGATCTGAGAACAACTCCTGATCTCCCGTCATATGAAATGACGCACCGCTGTCCAAGAACCACACCGATCCCATCACACTTGAAACCAAGCATGAAATCAGTGAAAAGTCAAGCTCGAACTGTGAAGCCAAAGCTTCTCCATCTGCAGATCTTCCCGCTTGCTTGTTCTTCTTCTTCTTTGGACAATTGGTAGCATAATGTCCGTGATCATGGCAGTGAAAACACTTCACTTTTTCCATATCCTGCTTCTTTCCCTTTGCACCAGAATGAGAGGTTTTCTTACCCTTCCCCTTCTTTGCTTTGGCAACCAAAGCGCAGTTTTCTTCATCAGCTCCCTTTGATGAAGATCCATCTCGAGTATTCCTCCTTATCTCCTCCTGCATGAGATCCGCCCAAAGGTGCTCCCATCCCGGCAGCTTCTCCCGACCATTGACACTATCTTGATATGAGTGCCAAGCCTTCGGAAGACCAAGGAGAGCCAGGTCGACCATGTCCTCGTCTTCGATAGTCACCCCCACACTTCCCAGCTCATCTCTGCACTGAGTGAACTTCGTGAGGTATTTGGCGATACTGTCGCCTTTCTCCATCTTGATGTTCCTGAGCTTATCTTTGAGCGCAAGCTTCCTTTGGTCACTCTTACTCTGGAATAGATCCGTCAAAGCTTTCCACATTAAATATGGAGTAGCCTTTCCATGCAGGCTGGATACAATATGATCCTTGACGCCCTCCAACAGGATCCTTTGACACTTCGCCATCTTCTTTTGCCATGCATCGACTTCAGCAGGATCAGTGGGCTTTTGGACATCTGTATCTACGAACTCCTTGAGACCATTATCTTCTAATATTGCTTCCATGCGATCCTTCCATGCAACATAATTCGAACTGCCTTCAAGAGCATATTCGAGTCGCAAACCGTTGAAAGACATTTTCAACACCGGCACCAAGAAAACAAAACTGCTGCAAAATTTCGAATTCCACCTCAAAGCTCAGCCGCTCTAGATCATGAGAACAAATTATTTCTAGCACAGAGATAGACTGCAAGGGGCGTTTACCAGACCTTTCACTTTCCGAAGAAAGATGAATCCGGAGGCTACCTGGCCCGCATGCAGACTCTGTCTACCGAAATAAGTTTGTAATCACTGTGATGATCAATCTGAACTTCAATAGCTCCGATACCATGTAGAAATTTGTTGAATAATAAATAATTATCCACCGAGACTATCCTGGTCACATACTATTTTATCTTCATACACAACACATAATCTCTTCCACTCAATCAACTCAAATCATCACACATGCGGAAATAAAATCAAGCGATAACACATCAAATCATCATACACATTAACACAGTATGTATGGGGAAAGCTTATAGCTGAAAACCCCGCAGCTATTGTGTATATTATAATGGAGAAATCAAGTAACAAACTCAGTAAAATACTCCTCACAAGTACTCAGTACTTTCTCATAAAGTTACTCACAATCTAGCTCAGTTTTGAACAGGTTACTGGTTCAAAACTCACCGCCAATTGCCTTGCCTCTATTGCGTGTTTCAATGCTATGGGATGGCCTCTTTATATAGATAAACCACCAGCCTGAACTGCGCAATCCTCATGGGCTTACTCCAACTATCTGTGTGTTGAAAATAGCAACAGTATAGTCACAACTGATAGCTAACTCTACCCTTTCATCTACCTCTTTCACTGGTCTCCACTGAACTGATCATGCACTGTAGTGAACTGATGTGTTCTTGAGTTGAATAATGAGTTACTAATTAATGAATTAAATAACATTTAATTCACTCCACTCATAACTAATTGATTAGCTAGTTAAACTAATCTCAACTAGTTCAACTAAAATAAACAGAACACAACTCCACTATCTGTCTCATTAACTCCACCAAAATTCTGCCACTGAAGTCCAACTGAAGTCAACCATGCATGATGCCATCAAACCCTTGGGAATCACGTGATTCCTCTGTCAGATGCATGAGCCACTTCTATAGCTCGAACTGAAGTGCTCCAAGAGAGTAAACTGCTGTTTAGAGTCCAAATATTATTAAGGGTAAATAATATTTGACTTCCCTATTTTTAGGAGAGGCAGTCTAAAAATAGACTTCGACCTCTTTGACCTAAAAAATAGAGTCTCATCTATTTTTACCAACATGACCAATGCTCCAAGAATCTCAAACTGGAATCCCCGAACCATGCTCCATATGTCTAAAAATATACATAGTCTAAAAATAGACTTTGCGCCAGAATTTGCCTGCGGGCCCACTTAGTGAAGGCGACTTCATTTCACTAAGCTCCATCATCTTGCTGCATTTTCAACACTCCCTCTCAGCAAGATATGGATTATCTGCAACCCCTATCCTGCCTCTGTGGAATTCGAACTTGCTCCTGGTGAGCGCCTTCGTCAGGATGTCGGCATCCTGATCCTCCGTGGGAACATATGAAAGCATCATGATTCTCCGCTGAACACAATCTCTGATATGATGATATGCCTTCCAAAAGGGCTTGGTAGGCTTAACCATAGCTTGCGAAAGCTGGTTAACTGCATAGCATATATCGGGTTGTGTATTGACCAGATATATAAGCGACCCCACCAATTGTCGATAGATAGTGGCATCCACCACCTCCGATGAAGTAGCATCCTCCTTCCTCTAACCACCAGGAAGAGGAGTGTCAACAGGCTTGCGGCCTTGCATGTTGAACCTCTCCAGAATCTCCCGAGCATACTTTCCCTGAGAAACAAACAGTCCTCCGCTGCGCTGCCAAATCTCCAATCCCAGGAAATAATGAAGGATGCCCAAGTCCTTCATCTCAAACTCTCGTGCAAGATCCTCCTTGCATGAAGGTATCAACTGCTCATCGCCAGTCAAAATCAGATCATCTACATACAGTACGATGATCAACAGCTTCCCCTCCACCACAATCTGGTACAGGTTTGGATCAGCCTCACTCTTGGAGAATCCAAGCCCGGTGAAGTAGCTGTCTATCCGAGTGTACCAAGCACGAGGTGCTTGCTTCAGCCCATACAGTGCTCTCTTGAGTCGGCACACATACGACTCACTGCTGAAGATCTCAAAACCTTCAGGCTGCTCTATGTACACCTCTTCCTCAATAACTCCATTGAGGAACGCAGTCTTCACATCCATCTGATGAATGTGCCACCCCATCTGCACTGAGAGAGCAAGGATCGTCCGTATGGAAGAGTACCTTGCGACAGGTGCAAAAGTCTCCTCATATTCAATCCCCTCGATCTGTGAGAAGCCACGGGCGACAAATCTCGCCTTGTACTTCTCCACACTCCCGTCAGCTGCCTGCTTCACCTTGTAGATCCATCGCGAAC
Source organism: Pinus albicaulis (assembly GCA_034641835.2). Classification (NCBI taxonomy): domain Eukaryota; kingdom Viridiplantae; phylum Streptophyta; class Pinopsida; order Pinales; family Pinaceae; genus Pinus; species Pinus albicaulis. The sequence goes on from JAXQQM020072078.1 coordinate 3,677, forward strand.
CTACAACTGATTTCCCAACCGGTCTTGGGACAATCTCCCATGCACTGTTCCTGATGATCGAATCATATTCTTCGATCATGGCATCAACCCATGCGGGTTCCTCCACGGCTTCCTCAAAAGAGGATGGCTCCGTCACAACACATTGACTCACAAGAGCCATGTATCCAGTGTACCGATCCGGTGACTGCCTCTGTCTGCGCTGTGCTGTAGGTGGTCCTACAACCTTCTCTGCATCTCGAGCCAGTCGCTCAGCTTCTGTAGTGCGAATGCGCCCTCTGATGGTTGGCGCTGCATGGGTGGTTTCTTCCACCTCCTTAACTTCCTCTTGTGGCTGATCCACATCCGGAAGCTCCTCCTTAGGAACTAACAGCTCCTCATCTGCATGCAAGTGTAGCTCCCTCTCAAGCGAACACTGCATGGCTTTCTCCTCCTGAAATTTTATATCCCGTCGCACAACAGTCTTGCGACTGTCTGGCACATACACCCGATAGTTGTGAGGTGTATCGGTGTACCCCACAAATATTCCAACTTCAGCAGTTGGATCCAGCTTCCTTCTCGCATCCTTCGTCACATGCATGTAGACAGGAGATCCGAAAATCCGCAAATGGGAAATATCAGGCCTCTTGCCAGAATAAGCCTCCTCTAGTGTACTCATTCCAAGAACCTTGTGAGGACAACGGTTCTGCACATACACTGCTGTATTGCATGCCTCAGCCCACAAGTGAAGGGGTAGGCCCTGATCATGCAACATCGCCGTGCAGCACCCACGATCGTTCTGTTCTTCCGCTCAGCCACCCCGTTTTGCTATGGGTTATGGGGTGCGATGAGCTCTCTCCGAATCCCTTCTGTGCTGCAGAACTCCTTGAATTCAGCTGAGATGAATTCACCACCGTTATCACTCCTTAGAGCAATCACCTTCTTCCCCGACTCCTTCTCGACCAGTGCTTTAAACTCACAGAACTTCGCGAATGTATCGCTCTTCTTCTTCATGAAGAAGATCCAGCACTTTCGAGAGAAATCATCAACAAAGATCACATAATACCTGTGCTTTGCTATCGAAGCAACTGAGAAAGGACCACACACGTCTGTGTGAACTCTCTCAAGGATCGTCGTGGCGCGACTGTCCTTCTCGTGAAAGGTGGCTTTCACATACTTCCCTAAATTACACCCCTTGCACTGATCTGACTGCGCAAGAGTGCCCTTAGGAAGCCCAGTAGAAATCTGCTGCAGAATCTTCAAAGCTCCATGGTGAAGGTGGCCCAATCTCCTGTTCCACAGTTCGCCCTCATCATCCCGACTCACCACTTCTCCCGCCTTGCATGCCATAGCTGCGCAGCCATCTACCTGCAACTGATAAAGGTTCTTGGTTCGAACCCCTATCTTCCGGGTCTCTCCAGTAGTCTTACTGCGCAGGAAGGCTTTTCCTTCGCTGAAGACCACATCATACCCCTTATCCTCCAACATTGCCACAGAGATCAAGTTCTTCTTCAATCCAGGTACATGCATGACATCCTTTAGTACAAAGGGTTTACCAGACTCCCTCTGAAAGGATATGGTACCGATACCAGTCGCACTGTATCTACCATCATCACCCATCTTGATGTGCACACCCAAATATTTGTCCTCCAGATCTGAGAACAAATCCCGATCTCCCGTCATATGAAATGACGCACCGCTGTCCAAGAACCACACCGATCCCATCACACTTGAAACCAAGCATGCGATCAGTGAAAAGTCAAGCTCGAACTGTGAAGCCAAAGCTTCTCCATCTGCAAATCTTCTCGCTTGCTTGTTCTTCTTCTTCTTTGGACAATTGGTAGCATAATGTCCGTGATCATGGCAGTGAAAACACTTCACTTTCGCCATATCCTGCTTCTTGCCCTTTGCACCAGAATGAGAGGTTTTCTTACCCTTTCCTTTCTTTGCTTTGGCCACCAAAGCGCAGTTTTCTTCATCAGCTCCCTTTGATGAAGATCCATCTCGAGTAGTCCTCCTTATCTCCTCCTGCATGAGATCCGCCCAAAGGCTCTCCCATCCCGGCAGCTTCTCCCGACCATTGACACTATCTTGATATGAGTGCCAAGCCTTTGGAAGACCAAGGAGAGCCAGGTCGACCATGTCCTCGTCTTCGAAAGTCACCCCCACACTTCCCAGCTCATCTCTGCACTGAGTGAACTTCGTGAGGTATTTGGCGATACTGTCGCCTTTCTCCATCTTGATGTTCCTGAGCTTATCTTTGAGTGCCAGCTTCCTTTGGTCACTCTTACTCTGGAATAGATCCATCAAATCTTTCCACATTAGAAATGGAGAAGCCTTTCCATGCAGGCTGGATACAATATGATCCTTAACGCCCTCCAACAGGATCCTTCGACATTTCGCCATCTTCTTTTGCCATACTTCGACTTCAGCAGGATCAGTGGGCTTTTGGAAATCCGTATCTACGAACTCCTTGAGACCATTATCTTCTAATACTGCCTCCATGCGATCCTTCCATGCAACATAATTCGAACTTCCTTCAAGAGCATATTCGTAGTCCTCCTTATCTCCTCCTGCATGAGATCCGCCCAAAGGCGCTCCCATCCCGGCAGCTTCTCCCGACCATTGACACTATCTTGATATGAGTGCCAAGCCTTCGGAAGACCAAGGAGAGCCAGGTTGACCATGTCCTCTTCATCGACAGTCACCCCCACACTTCCCAGTTCATCTCTGCACTGAGTGAACTTCGTGAGGTATTTGGCGATACTGTCGCCCTTCTCCATCTTGATGTTCCCGAGCTTATCTTTGAGCGCCAGCTTCCTTTGGTCACTCTTACTCTGGAATAGATCCGTCAAAGCTTTCCACATTAGAAATGGAGAAGCCTTTCCATGCAGGCTGGATACAATATGATCCTTGACGCCCTCCAACAGGATCCTTCGACATTTTTCCATCTTCTTTTGCCATACTTCGACTTCAGCAGGATCAGTGGACTTTTGGACATCTGTATCTACGAACTCCTTCAGACCATTATCTTCTAATACTGCTTCCATACGATCCTTCTATGCAACATAATTCGAACTGCCTTCAAGAGCATATTCGAGCCGCAAACTGTTGAAAGACATTTTCAACACTGGCACCAAGAAAACAAAACTGCTGCAAAACTTCGAATTCCACCTCAAATCTCAACCGCTCTAGATCTGTGAGAACAAATTATTTCTAGCACAGAGATCGACTGCAAGGGGCGTTTACCAGACCTTTCACTTTCCGAAGAAAGATGAATCCGGAGGCTACCTGGCCCGCATGCAGACTCTGTCTACCGAAATAAGTTTGTAATCACTGTGATGATCAATCTGAACTTCAATAGCTCCGATACCATTTAGAAATTTGCTGAATAATGATTAATTATCCACCGAAACTATCCTGGTCACATACTATTTTAACTTCATACACAACACATAATCTCTTCCACTCAACCAACTCAAATCATCACACATGCGGAAATAAAATCAAGCGATAACACATCAAATCATCATACACATTAACACAGTATGTATGGGGAAAGCTTATAGCTGAAAACCCCGCAGCTATTGTGTATATTATAATGGAGAAATCAAGTAACAAAATCAGTACAATACTCCTCACAAGTACTCAATACTTTCTCATGAAGTTACCCACAATCTAGCTCAGTTTTGAACAGGTTACTGGTTCAAAACTCACCGCCAATTGCCTTGCCTCTATTGCGTGTTTCAATGCTATGGGATAGCCTCTTTATATAGATAAACCACCAGCCTGAACTGCGCAATCCTCATGGGCTTACTCCACCTATCTGTGTGTTGCAAATAGCAACAGTATAGTCACAACTGATAGCTAACTCCACCCTTTCATCTACCTCTTTCACTGGTCTCCACTGAACTGATCATGCACTGTAGTGAGCTGATGTGTTCTTGAGTTGAATAATGAGTTACTAATTAATGAATTAAATAATATTTAATTCACTCCACTCATAACTAATTGATTAGCTAGTTAAACTAATCTCAATCGGTTCAACTAAAATAAACAAAACACAACTCCACTATCTGTCTCATTAACTCCTCCAAACTTTTGCCACTGAAGTCCAACTGAAGTCAACCATGCATGATGCCATCAAACCCTTGGGAACCACGTGATTCCTGCGTAGATGCATGAGCCATACGTAGCTCGAGAGAGCTGAAGATGCTCAAAGTGGCCCCCTTTGTTATAGTCTAAATATTATTAAGGGTAAATAATATTTGACTTCCCTGTTTTAAGGAGAGGCAGTCTAAAAATAGACTTCGACCTCTTTGACCTCAAAAATAGAGTCTCATCTATTTTTACCAACATGAAACATACTTCAAAAACCTCAAACTGGAATCCCCGAACCATGCTCCATATGTCTAAAAATAGACATAGTCTAAAAATAGATTTTGCGCCAGAATTTGCCTGCGGGCCCACTTAGTGAAGGCGACTTCATTTCACTAAGCTCCATCATCTTGCTGCATTCTCAACATATAATGAAAGGGCTTCATCATAATGATTATTTGTTGTTGTATTACTGAAATATAATTCTCCTTGCTGATCTCCACTGAACATTTGCTAAAACTGCGCAATTCCCTGAAGCAGTGCTTGCATTTGGCTGCAGCCTTCCTCTTTGGGTGCTTTTTAACTAGTCTAGTTTTTGGGAGATCTTTTTAGTGACTCTAAACTAATTTTTTTTTTATGAAAATCCATATATAAGTCTCATACAGCATAAATAAGAGGAACCAAGTCCTGATATGCGTTATTTTTGCACAGTTTTACTTATACAGCGTTTCTCTTGAGAACCTTGTTGAAATTCCTGAAAAAGGATCATTACAAATTACAAGTCTTATAAAGAAATAAAAACGAGGCATAATTGCACAATTATTCTCACTAGAGGTTCCATCATCAAAATCATATAGAGAAATTTACTTCACCAAGTTGTATCTTCGTTCAGGATATCATCAAATTAGAATGAAGCCTGAAAACATCATTTAGAACTCATGAGGGTCATTATGAATTTTTGGTCATGCCTTTTGGCCTTAACAATGCACCTTCTATGTTTCAAGGTTTGATGAATTCCATTTTCAAACCCTTCCTTAGAAAATTTGTGTTAGTATTTTTTGATGATATACTAATCTACAACAAGTCTTGGAAGGATCATGTTAAACATGTTGACAGGGTGCTCGAACTATTGGAGGATAGACAATTATATTCAAAAACCTCCAAATTCTTATTTGGATTACAAAAGGTGGAATATATGGGGCATATTGTATCTCATGAGGGTGTTAAGGCAGACCCTAACTAAATTAAATCCATTAAGGAATGGAAAATCCCCACAACCATAAAGCATATTCAAAGATTTCTTGGGTTGACAGGGTATTATCACAAGTTTTTTAAGAATTATGGGAGAATAGCAGCACCTATAACAACATTAATAAAGAAATATTCATTTTCTTGGACTCCATAACCAACTAAGGCCTATGAACATCTTAAAGAGGCAATGTGCCAAGCACTGGTCTTAGCTATGAAATACTTCACAAAAACCTTTATTTTGGAACGTGATGCCTCAGGAAATGGAAATTATGTTTTTTTAATGCAAGAAGGAAGACCCATTTCTTTTGAAAGTCATCCAATCAAAGGAAAGTATTCACACAAACCTATTTATGAGAAGGAAATGTTGGCAATACTACATGCATTAAATCAATGACAACCTTACCTAATGGGAAGACACTTCAAGGTAAAATCAAATAATGATAGTATTAAATACTTTTTGGAACAAATATTATCTTTAGAAGAGCAACAAAAATGGGTCACAAAGATGTTTGGTTATGACTTTGAAATCATCTACAAGAAAGGGAAGAAAAATTTTGTTGCAGATGCACTCTTAAGAAAAGATGAGGATCTGGAAGCTTTTCTTTGTGCCATTTCTATTATCCAATCATATTGGATAACCGAAGCAAGGGATGAATGTAAGAATGACGAAGAAGTGTGTAAAATCATTCAAACGTTGCAACAAGATCCCAATACATCTGATACATTTAGCTAGAAAAATGATTCATTATGGTACAAATATCACTTATATCTTTGTAAGAATTCCCAACTCGAACAAAATATTCTTTTGTAATTTCACACCTCTCCCTTAGGAGGGAACTCAATATTCTTAAAAACTTAACACAGGATCAAAAGGAAATTTTTTGGGATGGCCTTAAATATGATATTCAAAAGTTTTTGGCGGAATTTTTGGTTTTCCAAAAAAAATAAAGTGGATACAATTAAGACCCAAGGTCTATTACAACCTTTATCCATTCCAAGTCAATGTTGGGAGGAGGTTTCAATGGATTTTATCATAGGTTTACCCAAGTCCGAAGGAAAGAGTGGCATCATGGTGGTAGTTGATAGAGTTACCAACTACGCACACTTTTGTGAATTATCTCATCAATTTAAAACCAGCACAGTTGCTACTGCATTTATGGAAACAATTCAAAAGCTACATGGAAACACAAAGATTATTGTAAGTGACAGAGATCCCATATTTACTATAAATAATTGGATGGAATTATTTTCTTTTTTTGGTACTCAATTAGCTCACAACTCATCTTATCATTTTCAATCTGATGGGAAAACTGAGATAGTGAACAAATGTTTGGAAGGATATCTTCGTTGCTTTGTATATGATAAACAAACACAATAGATAAAGTGGTTACCTCTGTCTGAATGGTCATATAACACTTCCTTCCATACTGCAGAAAAAATGACCCCATTTATGGCACTTTATGGATATCATCCACAATCACTCACATCATATTTAAGAGAAAATTATAAGGTTTAAGAAGTGGAATATCACATTAAGAATCAACAAGTTATCCAACTCTTAAATAACAACTTCACTTTGGCGTAGAATCGAATGAAACAACAGGAATATCAGCATCACAGTGAAAGAAGTTTTGATGTAGGAGAATGGGTATTTTTATGGCTACAACCATACAAACAAATGTCCCTCAAGAAAGCTAAGAAGGATACTAAATTATAACCAAAGTAATATGGTCCTTACAAGGTGTTTCAAAATATTGGTACTGTGGCATACAAATTGGAGATTCATGCATCTTCCCAAGTGCACCTATTTTTCCATGTTTCATGCTTAATCAAGGTTATTGGTGACAAGCTCACAGTTAAAAAAAAAATTCCAATACTTGACGAGGAAGGAAAAATCATATTGGAACCTGAAGTAGTCATGGAAATAAGAACCCGACAACTACAAAATTGCTCAATTTCAGAGTATCTCGTCAAATGGAAGAACTTTCCCGTAGAAGATTCCACATGGGAGGAAGAGAATTTTATATAGAAGCATCCAGAACTACTCAAGTGTTAAGGAAAACACTTTTTTGAAGGAGAGGGGAATTTTAGATCCCTATAATACTAATGTAGTCCCTTATTGTTATTTCTAGTATAACCCCCTTATTGTTATCGTTGTTCCCATGTAGTCCCTATATTGTTATTAATATTCCCCATAGAAGCTCATTGTTGTTAGTTTTTTTCCCTTACATTATTATTATTATGTAGGCTCTAATTATATTTTGACACCATAGACTCCTATATATAGAAAGGAGGTCTTTTCATTTGTAGGATCCAAGAATTGTTCATTTATGTAATGTAAAGGAGGTTTCCCCCTTGAAGAGGCTAATTTTTAAGTCATTGATCTATATTTTCTTATATTTTGTGAGTTATTTGCATAACAACAATGGTGTGATGGGATTGTTTCTTGTTTGAGATTTGGATTTCTAGAAGGTTTTGGATCTAGGTGAGGTGGTCTCAGGAAAATCCCAAGGGTTGGGAATGGGGATTTTTTTCTCCAGGAAGCCCCCAACAGGTGGGTGGGGTGATCTGAACTTATACAAGAATGCAAAAAAACACAAATATAGCCATAAACCTTGAGATGCAGCAGAAAGAAAAATTCATTTCATTAATATCAATGAATTGAAATATGCTTATATACAGAATGGAAATAAACTAGCTCGAGAAATGGTGGCTTATCTCTGAGAAGAGATAAGGCAGCTACATGCCTCTAAATTATCTTGCAATGAGGCTCAAAAGCCTATTTATTATTGAAAAATAATGGAAAACTGTAATCATCCAAAAATCTAACCCTAGGAGATGAAGTGCTAAAATTGTGGGCTATGTTGGGGTAAATTGGTACATCAACTTCCCAGGGTCGTAACTTTGGCATATGATGTTCATTCAACACGCACAATACCTCGTTAGAAATATATATTTGAAGACTAAAAATTTTGACTACAAACTTCAATTAGATACTTATGTTTTCCTATTTTCCAAAGAAACCTCTTTTAGGCCTCAAAACGGCTCCGGAAGTTCAGGACCTGAAAAACTACCAAAAATAGTAAATTGTGCTACAATTAAGGAATTTGAAAAAATGAAAGAAACAATCGTGGGGCTCAAATTGGAATAGGAGGGTGACCACCAATATCCACCTAGATCAATCCTCCCCCCTTAGGAATCAATGTTCCCCATTGCATTGAGTGCCTCCATGATATGAGGAAACTTTTGATGAACTTGAACTTTGGTGGGCCACTTGCCATGGTGCAGGAGTTGGCCAACTTTGACAACCCGATACAGTTGGATCTTCTGCTAGCGAGTTCTCTTGATCTACATGTCCATGATACAATAAGTTGTGGCATGTTCCATGCATTCTAGGTTTAAATTTGTTGGTGTGAGTTGTTCTACAATGTCTGATGTGTCTAGTAATGGTGGAAAGTATGGTTGAAGGTAATCCATAATGAACATTGGGTGTAGGTCAAGGAATGGTGGAATGTTGACAGCCTTGGTGATGGCGTACGACCCATATCAGAGTGGGCGAATCTTGTGGTGGGCCTCAGTGAGGCACTCCTTCTCCAAATGTAACCAAACTTTGTCGCTCACTTAGAACTTGTGTGGCTCTCGATGTTGATCATGAGATGGACCTGCTGGCAGATGTGCTAAATGAACTCAATGAATTTTTTATCCTTGTCATCTTCAGACTGGACATGATCTGAATCTGCTTGAGTAGCTAAAAATGGTATGGACACATCAATGGAACATAGTGGCTAGAATCCCAACCCCCCCTAAAAGGAATTGTCGCTTGTTGAGCTATGGAGAGCCATGTTGTAGTTGTGCTAGACATAGTGGAGGCTTTTATCCCATGTGCGTAGATGCTTCGAGTTGTACATGCGCAAAATTTGTATGATCATCCTGTTGACGACCTTTGTTTAGCTATAGTTTGGGGGTGGAAAGTCATCCACTTAGTGAGCTTGGTATCCAACGTAAACTAGAGGCTTGACCAAAATGTACTCAGGAATGTATTGTCCAAATCTGAGATAATGGAAAGTGTAGCCACACTCATTCAAAGAAGAAATTAGCAGTGGCTTTTGTTGTGATACTATTCTTGCAGGCCGCTAGAATGGCCCATTAGGGGAATTTTTGAGGTCTAAAATGGGACTCCTAAGGAAATTATAAAACAATAGTGGAAATAATAAAATAATATTTGATTACATCATCAAATTTTAGAGGGAAAAAAGAAAAATTACTTTTTCAATTCGTATTTTGAACTTATCTCCCTAAGGGTTTACTCAAATTTTGAGTGGCAATACTCGTTGGATGAAAAATTTAATTCCTCATCCAAGGAGTACCGATGTTGCATACTTTTTATGGAATTTTCTACACAAAAAATGAGAAATACATAAAAAACGTGATTGCAATCATGTTTTTTTATGTATTTCTCATTTTTCGTGTAGCAGGGTCCATCAAAAGTATGCAACATGGGTACTCCTTGGATGATCAATTAAATTTTTCATCCAACGAGTATTCCTGCTCAAAATTTGAGTAAACCCTTAGGGAGATAAGTTCAAAATACGAGTTGAAAAAGTAGTTTATTATTTTATTATTTTTTATTATTTTTACTTTTTTACTCCAAAAATGGTGAATCATCCCCCATGGTTGACATCATCATCTTGAATCCTATTGGTTCTTATAAATTTTATTTTAGTTGCAGATTTTTCTTAGGAGGCCCATTTTAGACCTCAAAATTCCCTTAATAATCTTAGAGAATCTATCAATGAACACGAAAACATAGTTGTTTCCATGCTTAGTAGAAGGAAGGCCAGACATGTAATCCATGGAGACAGATTCCCAAGGTCGACAAGGAGTAGGCATAGGATTATATAGGCCTTGATTCTTGATGGTCGGTTTGGAAATGCACAAGAAATGTAGGATTTGATGTAATTCCCAACATCATGTTGAAGGTTTGACTAATAAAATAACTTCTGCAGCACTACCACTATTTTCTCTACTCCAAATTTCTAGCAACCCGACTATAAGGCACCTACCAAATCATCTTAGCACACTCTCTTGAAGGAACAAATAGGTGTCTTGGGTGGCATAACAATGCACCCTAAAGGTGAAAATTTCAAACTTGCTTGATTTCCTAGAGTGTCTGGTATGTGTTGTTGAATTCTGGATCACTCTTGTAAATATGTAGCCACCTCGAAATCTCATGACCACAAGACTCGAGCACAGTGGTCAGCACCATGACCAGCGGTCGGCTGAGGTAGTATGCAACATTATCGGTGCTTCCCTACTTGTACTTAATGTTCAAATTGAACTATTGCAGGTATGTGGACCATTTCTGATGACAATCGTTCTGCAAATTTCCTTGTGTCTGTATAAATTGCAAGGGTCGGTCAAATGTGTGGATGATCGTTTCCATCCCCATAATGTAATGTTTTTATTGTCAGTAAACCTACACAATGGAATACATATATTTAACATAGGTGGGATAATTTGGGACCATGTTTGAAATTATCTCATTGTGATATGCCACTAGATGCCCCTACTAAGTAGAATTTCCCCAATAGCATAGTCATAGGCTGTAATATCCCAAAATGGGGATGCAGCAACATATGAACACAATAATGAAAGAGCAGTGATACATCAACACATAAAATGTAATAAGAACCATATAGCCATAATATTAATGTCATAACAACAAATAGATACAATATCTTGAGGAAATAATCACTCAAGCTAGGCAACACAAGCCTCAAGAGAACATGTACATGGAAAATGAAGTACACTGCTACACTAGAAAATTCTCAAGGCTATGACAGCGTAGTTTTATTAGATATAACTACTGCTAGAGTATGTAAATACATGGATATGAAAATATACAGCTCATAGAATGTTGGGAGCAAATATCTAAACCCCCAAACTGAATTTCAATACAATCTGAAAAGGATTTCCTGAAATATGAAAAAATGGCAAAATGTCGGAGTTGTAGTCCTAGGACTGAGTAGCAGCTGCAACTCAAGAACTGGATGGAGATGGCTAAATATTATGCGTAATCTTAACAAAACTCCTCCAATGGATCTTCAGCATGAAATGTTGATCCCAACACTGAATATTTCACCCTCCAAACACACACTGCAAACCCTCACTGCAGATGCACACTAAAAATAACGCAGTCAAGGAGAGGGACTGCGTTGTAGGAGAAAGGAAATATATTGGCTAAGTGCTAAGATTAGCAATAAGCTCTATAATCTTCCTCACTTATCTCCCAAATGAAGGAAAGCTTCCTCCTCTGAAAAAAAAAAAGCTCCGGAAGTGGTGTTCTCAACCCTCCACTACAACACCCTGCAACACAACCTAGCTCTAAACAGAAACTGCGTTGTAGCTGAAGGAGGTAGCTTGCCTCAAGCCTGGATGTGGAGAAATTTAGTACAAGCTCCCTCAATAGGCCTCTCAAGAAAGGAGAAGGAATTCCTAAACAGGAAAGCCTTGTGCTAAGCAGCACAGCAATCTCAACTAAAAAGTTGAAGAAAGCACAATAGTCATGCAGACCACAAAATAAATAATCCATAACATGTCTTGCTATGGCTTCCTTGCCATCCTTTTATACAAGTGGAAGCCTTCTAATCTTGGGTCCCACTCATTAGGGTTTCCTTCACCAAGGAATATTCCTCCCACTATCTTTGTGCTGTCTCCAAAGATGATCTCCACCTCTTGTCCTAGCACTGTTGACTTGGTCAAACATGACCTTATCCACATGAAAATGTCCTCTTTCACACATCAGGGTGTGAAATCCAGCTCCTAGGATGATCCCTTTTCACATTTTGAGGGATTTTATTCCTAATGCTGAAATGTATGGGCCTCTTTACCCATTTATTCATCTCCTAAGTGTAAATAGCAAAATTCAATATTCCAATTAGCTGCATGCTAATTTTGGAATATTACAGTCCTCCCCTCCCAAATGTTGCTTGTCCTTGAGAAACTGTAAGGATAGAACTGAGAATTCTTCCCTCCTCCTACTATAGCATCTACATATGATAAACTCCTCCAAGGAATGATATGTTTTCTCATCAATAAATCTCCATATTTCCTCTCCCAAGCATGCAAGCTAGCTAAATAGCTATCATCATGAACAAGTAGAGTACTCAAGGAGGAAATAAGGGGCTTTCTAGAGGTCCCTTTGAGGTATGGAATCTGAAATGTATTGGGAATCATCATTCCCATGAGGATCCTCCATCCCCAAGCAATCATCCATACAAAGTGAGTTACCTCCCAACATGGCAAGTCCTGAAAATCCTCTTCAACCTTGAGCTCCTGCAATGTAGGTGGGATGAAAATATTATCATGGTAGACAAAATAGCCTACCCCATGCTTTCCTCCTCTCCACTTATGATGAGTGTAGAGTATCTACTACTCGTGGGCTGCAAAAGTGTTGCCTCCAAGTGGCAAGAATAAAATTGGATCTCCAAAAATCTTCCCTCCAACGTTGTGAATCATGTCGGCCCAAACCATCCCATATATGATGATAGGAAATCACCATCATATGGCATCCAAGTGAGGGGAATATTGAAGGTTTCATGTAGAGCTGAAAGGTACCAAAATTATTCCAAGTGGTCACAACGTATTTTTCCTAACTTCTATTGCACAACATGACATGGAAACTCATAGAAACGTTTCTCCCAATGATTAATGAGAGTCATAGCCCAAGTGTTCCAAGCAATCTCATGGCCCACCTCATAAAGAAACAAGTGTTTTTTTGTGGTGCCCATATCACCTCCCATGCTCCCATTAGAACATGTAATGCAAAAAGTGTGGGAACCCTCTTCCCCAAAGGACACATCCATCCAATGTTTCTCTCCCCCAATCATGCTCCCAATAAAAATGAGAACAACAGCAACATAGGGAACCATAATTAGAATCATACTTGCTGCCATATGTAGCAAGGGAGAAGGAAAATGGTCCCTAAAATGCAACCAATGCATTTTGATTCTCAACTGCAACAGAAAGAGATATGATGTGTGGCTTCTCAACCACTTGCTTGCTGCCCTAATCTCCTCACAAATTTGGAGAAAGTGTATGGTGTATGGTGCAAAGTGAGCATGCTCTACAAAAGATACAATCTCCCCAAGTCCTCCTAGGGAGTGGCCATCACCAATACTTCTTATGGCCTCAAGTAGACCATGAAGTCTAGAAGGAGGAATGCTCCTTCCTTGAGCAATATCTGGCACATATATGGTTAAGGGTTGCACATATACATTATACAAATCATTATGCAAACAAACAGTACCCTTACCATATGTTTTTCCCATGCAAATGAAGTGGCTTATAGATGAGTCTCCTCTCATCCTCAAAGAGAAAAGAGGTGGTTGTGCTAACTCTTCCAAAGAGTTGTGTATCTCCTCCATCTCCATATGATCCATGCATCTCCTCATATGTTGATATATCTCCTCCTCAAAGCCTTCCCAAAAATACCCCTCCATGATGGTGTGGTACGCTCTCATAGAATAAGTGTGGCTGAAAAGGAAATCTTCATGAGCTACCTGTAGAAACTTCTCCTTGAGCTTGGAAGCTCTATATAATAATATCCTACTATGATAGTAGAGGACCCCATATCTGACTAAATATCCCTCCTCATGCAACTGTTCATCCAATATCATACAAGTAAAAATATCCTTGGAATATTCCAACAATAGCTGGGATTTCCAATAGGGATCTATCCTCCATAGTGACAACATTGATGATCTACCACAAAGAACATTTGTCATATGGTTGTCTTCCTCTTTGACATCTTCGATGCCAAAGATGCAAGTTGGAAGGATGATATCATTCCCATGCTGCTCCTGCCACAACGCAGAATCTGAAATGGGAGTGGGTAATGAGGATGTTGAGAGAATGCTCCTTCTCTCCTTAAGTCTACCCAAGACTCCCAGCGCTATACCAAGCTCTCCCAAGGTCTCCACTCCTCTAAAATCAATGAGTAATGCCTCCAAATGTGAAGCATCGATCATCATTTGCTGATATAGTGGTCTCCCTGGTGAAATTCCTCCATGCAATGAGACATCATCAATAAGAGTAGACTGCATATATGGATGGACAGACTTGTCCTTGCCCTCACTGCACAATCCAGTCTCCCTCTAAGGTGCATCAGCCTCCTAAAATATATATGGGAGTGTGCTCCTCATCACATGATGTTGGTCATCCTCCCTATCTCCTCCTTCTATCTCCATAGTTTCACACCCTTTCATCAATGGCACATGTAGATCATGAGTTGTGCCTTGATCTCCACATATGAGATCCTGGGGAATTCCTTGCAATGATGCAATAATCCCTCTTGTTGGAGCAAGAACTCCCTCTTCCTCTGCATGAGGTGCTAAATAAACTCTAGACATGACAGCGCTATTGCCCCCTTCCTCATCAATATGTATGGGCAACCTCCCAATGATTTGATCCTCTTTTGAAAAATGGATCTCCATACCTTCTTGCTCAAGAATATGAGATAGAGGTCTTACCTCTGGCAAGGTATGATGCAAGATATCAGCCTCCTCAATGGTTTTCTAAAGTGGAGTTGAGTTTATAGTTTCCTCCATCACATGCAAGGTTTTTGTTTTTTTATGTTTGTTTAGCTTCACCACATGTGTTGCAGAAAGTTTTCCATCAAATATTTCCACTAATATCTTAGTGAACCTTGCATAAGAAGAAGTATTTTCATTTTTCAAAAAAAAATACTCAAATATCCACCATGCATAGGCCTTACCTCCAAAATGCAGCGCTGCGACTTTGATGGCCTCATCTTCAGAAATGTGATGTTGCTGCAAATAGGAGTCTAGCTCCTCCACCCAAGCTCTAGCTGAACATGTTGGTGAACCACAAAAAGTAGATAGAAGGAATCTACCCCTATCATGTTGCTTGCTTATCTTCACCTTGATCTTGCAAAACTCTGGAAAATTAATATGATCTCTAAACTTCTGAGTTTGAGATTCATACTCTTGCAGAAAATCACTAAGAGTTTCTCTCTTAGTCGTTCCTTCTTCTTCCCTCTCTCTCATGGAAAATATGGGCATGTGACTACACTGTGCATCATAGTTTTTGGCTTCATTTTCACACTCATCATATGAAAATCTAGATTTTGATTCAGATTCAAACTCTCTTGGAGATTCTATACACATCTCCCTTCTCATCTTCTTGAGATCTCCATGAATGCTCTGCAAAGTTTGAGAAAGAAACTTTGGAAGTCTCTCCTCTTTTCTTCCTCCAAAGAATGGAGTCTTATTTTTGTCTCTTATGCTCATATTTTATTCTTCTTGTCTTCTTGATAGCATATTGGTTGAGATTCCACAGGCTGAGCCAAGATTATGCTCTGATACCACTGTAATATCCCAAAATGGGGATGCAGCAATAAATGAACACAATAATGAAAGAGCAGTGATACATCAACACATAAAATGTAAGAAGAACCATATAGACATCACATTAATGTCATAGAAGCAAATATATACAATACCCTGAGGAAATAATCACTCAAGCTAGGCAACACAAGCCTTAAGAGAACGTGTACATAGAAAATGAAGTACACTACTACACAGAAAATGCTCAAGACTATGACAGTGCAGTTTTATTAGATATAACTACTGATAGAGTATGTCAATACATGGATATGCAAATATACAGCTCATATAATATTGGGATCAAAGATATAAACCCCCAAACTAAATTTCAAGACAATCCGGAAAGCATTTCCTGAAATACGCAAAAATGGAAAAATGCCGGAGTTGCAATCCTAGGACTGAGTAGCAGATGCAACTCAAGAACTGGATGGAGATGGTTGAAGATGATGCATAAGATAAAAAAACCTCCTCCAATGGATCTTCCAAGTGAAAGGCTGATCCTAACACTGAAGATCTCACCCTCCAAACACACACTGCAAACCCTCACTGCAAATGCACACTGAAAATAACACAGTCAAGGAGAGGGACTGCACTGTAGGAGAAAGGAAATATATTGGCCAAGTGCCAAGATCAAAAATAAGCTCCAGAATCTTCCTTAATGATCTCCCAAAGGAAGGAAAGCTTCCTCCTCTAAAAAACAAGCTCTGAAAGTGGTGTTCTCAACCCTCCACTGCAACACCCTGCAATACAACCCAGCTCTAAATAGAAACTGCGTTGTAGCTGAAGGAGGTAGCTTGGCCTCAAGCCTGGATGTGGATAAATGCAGTAAAAGCTCCCTCAAGAGGCCTCTCAAGAAAGGGGAAGGAATTCCTAAACATGAATGCCTTGTGCTAAGCAGCACAGCGATCTCAACTAAACAGTTGAAGAAAGCACAATAGTCATGCAGACCACAAAATCAATCATCCATAACATGTCTTGTTATGGCTGCCTTGCCCTCCTTTTATACAAGTGGAAGCCTTCTCATCTTGGGTCCCACTCATTATGGTTTCCCTCACCAAGTAATATTCCTCCCACTATCACTGTGCTGTCTCCAAATATGATCTCCACCTCTTATCCCAGCGTTGTTGACTTGGTCAAACTTGACCTTGTCCACATGCAAATGTCCTCTTTCACACATGAGGGTGTGAAATCCAGCTCCTATGATGATCCCTTTTCACATTATGAGGGATTTTATTCCTAATTCTTAAATGTATGGTCCTCCTTACCCATTTATTCATCTCTTAAGTGTAAACATCAAAATTCAATATTCCAATTAGTTCCATGCTAATTTTGGAATATTACAGAGGCATTTGTCTCAATATCAAATGGTTTTTGTAGGTCTGGTAATGTGAGCACAGGTGTAGAGTAGAGGTGATTCTTCAACAAAACACATGACTTTTTTTGGGATTCATACCAAAAGAACTTTTCTTTCTCTCCACCCTTGGTTACTTGACTTAAAGGCCAAGTGATACGAGAGAAACCCAACACAAAGCTGCGGTAGAAATTGGCAAGACCTAGAAATCTACAGAGCTCTTTTAGAGTGATTTTCCAATCTCGAATGACTTATATCTTGGTTGGTGTTATCACTCAGAAAAATGAAGCATCATTTTACAAAGTCATATAGGTTCATGTGTCAAAGGTAGGGTTGTAGAGTTCATTTTTCATTACTTGGTCAAGGAAATTTTTTTTAATTTTCCTTATTAAGCTTACTCTAAGGTCTAAACCCACTCACTTTCAAATCCTCTCATGTCACATCACTCATAATTTTCTGACAGTTTTCATTTCCCAAGTTTTTAGTACCGAAATGGTCATTTTAGCCAAGAAACCACAGTTTCGTAGCGAAATACACTGAGAAATTCCACTTTTTGCCACGAAACCGCTGATACTTTCGTAGCAAAAACACCCAATTTTACACTAAATATGCTACGAAAGTGAGGTTTCCTATCTGTCATGTCAAGTTAGTTGTTAGGTGTTAGAAAATCATTTGAAAGGGATAAGTTAGATACCATTCAAGTCAGTTAGGGTAAAGATCAAGGTACATGGTCAGGTCTGAAGTCATCATCACCATTTTAGGCATGTATGAGTCATCATTGTGTTATGAGTGGGCATCAAACTTCAAAAATTTTCCAAATTAAGTTATTTCTCATTCTTCATTTCTTCTTTGAGTGATATTAAGCTCTGGAGAGCATTTCATTAAGCCAAAGATTTGGTTGGAATTTTGAAAGGTTGTAGATATCAGTGATCAAGCGAGACAGAAAACTATCAAGCAAGGCAGAGAACTATCAAGCGAGGCAAAGAAGACACTAAAGAAACTATGGCTGAAAAAAGAAAGACAAATAAGGGTGGCCAATGTCTAAGATATGAGCCATAAAATATGAATCTGATCAATGAAGACTCAATAGCAGTAGAAGTCTTCAGAAAGATAAGATGTTTACAGTTTTGTGAAATACTACAAGGCTGTCATGTACAGATTTCCAAAGAATTTTCTCTAAATTTTAGTGGAACAGCTACTAAAGTGGGGATGCTGAATATTTCCATTACACCAGAGGTCATTGCAGCACCAACAGGGATTCCAAGGGGACAAGAGAAGTGGTTCAAAGGATTCAAATTTAACATGGAGGAGTGCAAAGAGTTTGTCAAGCCAGAAAACAGTGAAATGGACCTTACAAATGTTATTCCAAGGAGCTGCATGAAGGATAACTACTCAAAGTTGCTGCTTATCATCCAGAAATATTTCACTTGTGAAGGGAGATACCATAAAGTCTATTCTTACCATTTCAAGCTTCTCCTACACTTTACTGGTAATATATCTCTTGATATAGCTTTCTATTTACATATAATTTTATCAAAAATGGCAGATAAGGTCCAAGCAAAATCTGAAGGAAGTGAGACTTCAATGTTTCATCATGGTTTAATTAAACTGCTGGTTTTAGATGAGCTCCAGAGACTAGGCAGAGACTGGTCTTCTTTCTCATTTGTTAGTGGTTTTGAATTGGATACCCTTACTCCTACAATAACTCATAAACCTAGGGGTATCCTATCACCTTTAGTGGCAAAACAAAGTGAACCAGCAAGAGTAGAGAAAAGTGAACCTGTCATGATGGAAACATAGAAATTGCAGATTTTTGATACACCCGTTGTTCCAACTGCAAAACAAAATTCAATCAAACCTGCAAAACAAAAGCAATTTATGAGTAAACAAGGCAACAAAAGGATAACAAGGAGTCAAACAATGGCTTTAGAAGACAAAACAGTGGATGTAGAAGACAGAATAGTAGCTAAAGGAAATTTAGAAGAAATATTACATGCCATTGATATTGAAGAGACTCCTATAGTCTAGGCTGAGGATATAGAAGAAGGTAGACAGAAACTAAAGAAATCCAAATCTGCAAAGAAACTAGAATTTGAAGGAGAAGATGCAGGTTTTATGTTCCAGGAAACAAAGCCCATGACAAGGTATGCCAAAAAAATTTGGAGAGTAGCAATGAATTCCATTCAGCTACTGATACTGTCAAGCCATCACAAGACATCATTGATCTTTCATCACCTGCAGAGAAAGATTCAGTTAGCAAGCCAAAGAAAGGAAAGGAGAAAGTAATGGAAAAAAAAGAGTTTGAACTCCTTGAAGAACATTTGAAGTTGGCCAATCATGAAATAGCTGTTATGAAGAAAGAAGCATGGAAATACAATGTCCAAAACGTTCAGTTTGAAAAGATGAAAGAAATTTGGGAAGAGCAGGTTGATAGTGTTTCCAAGACCCTAGATAATACACAACAGCTAATTAAATGGACCATGCCATTGAGGAAAGAGGTCAAACATGTCAGGAGAATGAATTTGCAACTAAAATATACAAACAGAATGTTGAAGGATCAGGTTAAAGACCTCCAAGAACAGCTAGAGCTAATCCATGAGGAGTTGGAGAAGAAAGGTCTTAAAATGTCAGTAGTTGAGGAGCCAATAGCTCAACTCATCATCAATGAGGAAGAAACACCTCAATATTCCTAGTTTGAGATGGTTTGTGTTTTTGAAGGTAAATGGCATCTTGGAAAAAAATAATTTACATTTGGAAGATATATTTTTGAAGCTAGACAAAAATCTGAAAATAACACACTTTTCAGCAGTTTTGTAGCGTTTCATAGGCTTGAAGTTAGGAAAATGCTACGAAACCACTATAGATTTATTTTTGTCTTTTGAACCATTTTGGGGATCTTTCAGGAGGAGGAAATCACATGGAGGATATTTCAAGATATGTGGAATACGATGCAAAAGGAAAGAATTAGAAAAGTTTATGGCAAAGGGCATTTTGGTCACGCTACGAAAGTACGCTACTTTCGTAGCGTACTATTTTGAAGCTTTATAAGCCGGTTTTTGGGTAGTTTTGGATAACTGGGCACTTCCAAAGTTTCAAGGGAACTTTCCACCAGTCATCCAAGACTTAAATACCACAAGATGAAGACAACTCATCAGCCAAACCATTCATTGAAGATAAGGACCAGTTTGCCTAAAAAGAAGGGTTTGTTTCCAGATTTAGAGGAGGTCAATTAAGAGGTCACGTAGTGATGAGATCCATCACACCCTATTCGAACATGTGAAGGAATAATTGTCAAAGATGTAACTAATATTAGAAGATAAGGTAGTTGATGTAATAATGAACAGTTTGAGTCCTATTAGGAAAAGGACTGTCAAATAGAATAGATGTCATTTTCTCATTAATGTAGATGTTTTCTTGTTATGCAAGGATTCATTAGCAAAGGTTCGATGAATCTAGCAATGAGGCAGATCATCTCATCATGTAACAAGTATATTAAAGGGAAGAGATTCGAATTTGTAAGGGGTTAGATATTTTTTGGCAATACTACAGCTTTATGTAATTTGACTGTTTTCAGTAACACAGAGAACTTTTACTTGGCCAACCTGAGATTCTCATGGATTTTTTAGTGCTTAATTGATTTATAATTTCTATGTATATCATCTGCAGTGGTTTTCATCTTTAATACTCATAATTCATTCATGTAATGCTCTGACTTCCTTTATATATGAATTGACTGTGTTATTTCATGTTTCATGTGTGTCTTACCTCTGCTAAAAACTCTTACTTGCCTCAGTGTCCATGTCAAGTGAACTTACTACTGAATCACTGAATTTGTTGACTCCATAAGCCCAATGATTGCATACTTATACTCTTTTCAACCTATACACATCACAAGAAAGTTGTTTTCCAAGTAGAGTTAGCCATCTAGATTCATCTTTATCCAATATCATTAACCCCTTTGAGAGAGCCCTCTCAGAATGAATAGGCTAAGCTTTAGTTGCAAGATTGGTTTGAAATAGTTACATGAAGTTTTCTGATTAGCAGCCATCAGGTGCCATTTTGTGATAACATTTGGGTCAACATGCACACCGCTCTCATCAATGATGTACCCCAAATATTAAACTTGGGTCATACCAAAAGTGCATTTCTTAAAATTGGCACACAATTTGTGTTTTCACGGGGTTTGAAGGACCTATTGAATATGGTGGAGGTTCTCTTCCCAACTCCGAATGAAGATCAGGATGTCATCCAAATACACCACCATGAATGAGTTCAATATGTCTTCCATCAACCTCATGAAGGTTGTGGGGGCATTTGTCAACCCGAAAGGTATGACCAACCATTCGAAAAGGCCCTCCTTGGATTTGAAGGTAGTCTTCCACACATCGAAGGGTTCAATTGGTACATGTTGATAACCAGACTTCAAGCCAATATTTTTGAAATAGATTTCCCCCTTGAGTTGGTCCATAAGGTCATCAATATGTGGGATTGGATACCTATTCTATATATTGATCTTATTCGATTCCCGATAGTCAATATAAAGTCTCTGGGTCTCGTCATTCTTTTGTACCAACACGATCAGTCTCCCACAAGGTAATGAACTTGGCTTGATGTGCTATTTCTGCAAAAACAAAGCATCAATATATCAATCCATTGGGTAGAATCACACCTAGGGTCAGATGTATGGAGTGTTTGACCTGATAGTGCAGGGTTACCCCTATGGGTGAAGTGAAGATGTCCCTGTACTCCTCCACAAAATTTTCCATCTAATGTTGTCATGCATAGGAGCCCTGTCTAGAGGCCATGGATGTTGCCAAAATATTATTCTTTCCCTGAGGGCAAACCATAAGGATGACAAATTTCTTGTTATGGAAAATGATCTTACTACATTGCTTCGCATATATCAAAGAGATGGTGGTATTCATTGCTACCTCTAGTATCATGTATAACTTATTTCCAGAATTAATAATAACATTGTAGCCTAGACTCATACACAACATGACACTTCTACAAGTATGGTTGGCCTAATAATACATCACAAACTTCAAGAGGATAAATATCACATAGTACCTCATTTTTTAAGGGCTTGATGTTTTAAGGAAGGTGACACTGTTGGTTGACGCGTAGATCTCATCCTTGGTGAAGCCACCCGATCGTGTATGGATATGGGTGTGTTGTGGTCAATAGGCCCAACCTCTTCATGACCTATACTAAAATTAGTTTCTTTTGGCTCCTGCTATCGACAATGAACTGCAGTGGAGAACCATTAACCCACATCTATGGGTGGAAGAGGCGCTCCCCTCATCTGGATCTTCAGGTTCAATATTCTGGATCTTGGTGGTGGAAATGGTGGCACTGAGATCTGGTTCAATAATATACTTCCCTTTGTCATTCCCCTTGTCAGTTTCTGACTCGGAGTTGGAACATGTATCTGATTCAAAAGCCTTCATCTCGACTATCAGTGACTACTTGGCCTGACTCTCACTTGTGTTGTGAGTGGGACTTTTATGGAACTCACACTATTTTCTTGTGTCCTTTTTTGTTTTCATGGTGTTTTTATTTTCTTGTGGCTTCAGCGGGTTGTCCTGGGTCGCCCCACCTTGGCTTTTTCATTTATTCAGCACTTTGGGGGCACCTTTCCCTTGCATCGGATTTGTAAATCCAAAGTCTCACTTCTTTTGTATGAATTTATGCTCGATATTGACAACACATTGATAGGCAGCGCCAAGCAAGGAGATGTCCAAGAACTTCATCTCATCCTGGATGTACTTGTGTATACAATTACGGTACTTGAGTACCAAATTCCACTTACAATTCTGGATACCCAACTTCGTTTGAAGGGTATGAAAAATATTTGTGAACTCTGGCACGTCTTGGTCCCTTCCCTGCCGTGGTGTGGTCCACTTTATGTATTTATCTTCATATCTCCTAACAGGGTAATACTGCTCCTTGAAGGTGTCTCAAAAATAATTCCAAGTGGGTACAACTGAAAATAGTGAGGGTTCCCTCTCTTCCCTCTTCTCACAGTAGGTTTCCCACCATTCCTTAATGTGGGGGGCGACTTTGAGGAGTGCAAAAGTAATTTTTCCCAATTGGAAAAATCATGAACTGAAAAATATCCTTCTAACACATTTAACCATTTATCTATAGTGTTCGCATCTATTTGTGTTAGGTCCCTATATTACTAGCGTATCCCATTATTGTTGTTAGTGTAGCCCCCTTATTGTTATTTTTATACCCCTGTAGCCCCCATATTGTTATTATTGTGCCCCATATAAGCCATTATTGTTATTTTTGTGCCCTTACATTATTATTGTTAGGTCGGCTAGGATTATATTGTGACCCCGTCGACTCCTATGTATAGAAACGAGGTATTTTCATTTGTCTCATCCAAGAATTGTTCATTTATATAATGTAAAGGAGGTTTCCCCCTCAAAGTGGTTGATTTCTAATGCGTTGATCTCTCTTTTCTTCTATTTTGGGAGTTGGTTTCATAATATTTGGTATCAGAGCTTTGGATTCTAGGGTTTTGCTGCTTCAAACAGGTCAGCGTGTAATTTTCGCTATAAAATTTTTCTACGAAGGTTCCGATGCTAAAAAAACCCATTTGTGAATAAATCCTGAGGAACTTCGTGTAAAAATTTTAGATCTTGGTTCAAAATATATTCAGAGATATGATATGTGGAAGTTAGGGTTTTTATAGGCTCCCGAATTTCATCTAAAAGAGGTGACCTTGGGAAAATTTTCATAACTCTCTCTCTATGAGTATCAAATTGGAATTTTGTAAAAAGTGGCTGAAGTACACAGACTTTAGTTTCCTTTGTATAAATTTCAAAGTTGAAGGAGGAAACAATGACATGTGGCACATCATATAAGTTCGCTCTACTGAACTGGTCCATAATTAGGTCATTGTGGAAGATTGGGCATAAGTTTTTCTTGAAGAATCAAAATCCGTTCTGACCTATGGCATTGGAAAGAAGATTAAAAGGGCTACTAAAGGACCAAAGATAAAATTTCATGGATCCTAAATTACAGAGATACATCAGTTTCAATATTGAACTCCTCAAAATCAAGAAAAAAGGTGTGTATTTGTTTTTAATTGCATAAGTCTTTTTTGAAAAATTAGTTTTAAGTGATTCCAAGGGAATATTGAAGCATAGATATTAGTATTGGGTTCTAAAATTCCCCCTAATAAGAATTCCCAACTAAAACAAAATTTTATTTTGAAATTGCACACCTCTCCCTTAGGAGGACACATCGAGATTTTTAAAAACTTACCACAGGGTGAAGAAAGATTTTTTTTGGGATGGCATTAAATCTGATATTCAAAAGTTTGTGGCAAAATTTTTGGTTTGCTAGCAAAATAAATTTGAGACAATTAAGACCCCGAGTCTGCTACAACATTTATCCATTCCAAGTCAAAACTGGGAGAAGGTTTCAATGGATTTTATCACAGGTTTACCTAAGTCCGAAGGAAATAGTGTCATCATGGTGGTAGTTGATAGACTTACCAAGTATGTACACTTTTGTGCATTATCTCATCCATTTAAAGAAAGTACAGTTGCTACTGCATTTATGGAAACAATTCAAAATTTACATGGAAACCCAAAGATTATTGCAAGTGACAGAGATCCCATTTTTACTGGAAATGTTTGGACGGAATTATTTTCTTATTTGGGTACTCAACTAGGTCATAGCTCATCTTATCATCCTCAATCCGATGGGAAAACTGAGATAGTGAAAAAAAAAATGGAATCATATCTTTGTTGTTTTGTATCTGATAAACAAACACAATGGGTCAAGTGTTGGGAAAAATACTGAGAGGGGGGGTGAATCAGTATTTAGAGCTTACTCAAAACTTTTACTTTTTCCTTACTAAATTCCATACGTGACTTTAATTAACCCAACTCGCGTATATACGCAGATATCTTTAAGCAAACTTGTGTATGTCCAGAGATCTTATTATGCAGATAATTCTTTACTTAGATCATTGCATCATTCATTCATCAAATGTTTAGTAAGCAATAAACATGTGCAGTAAGAACAGAATAAATCATCACACATAAGCAACACACATGAACACCAGGATTTAAGGTGGAAACCCAATTCGGGAGAAAACCACCGTTGCCGTCATCTTTGTCTTCAATATTTATTATAAAGAAAACTTCTTACAACCATGTACTGGTGCAGACTCATACCAGCACACAGGCACCCACCTGCATAAGGCTGCAACCTTCTCTCGTTCTCTAGCTACTACTGGAAGGGAGCTCCAACCCCCTGATCTCGTTTACCAGCCTCTCCTGGAAGGGAGCTACTACCCCCTGATCTCGTTTACCAGCTACCACTGGAAGGGAGCTACAACCCCCTCACTGAAGGCTTCGACCCTCAGCTCCACCATGGACCACGTTTCATCAATTTTCATACTGGATCCAAAAGCTTCCACACAACACATCTTGTAGGCCTCTTTTCATAAAATTTTCAGACTGGACCCACTCCACACATTTAAGCTCAAAGAACATACATCAAACTGAAAATTATAACCCCATCAATTCATTAATTGAATCATCAACCAATCAACTAACAACTGATCTTTAATCATAATCAACTGGTAGCATAATCAGTATTCAAACAACCCAGATCTGTATGAAGACATCATTGGCAGACAACAGTAATACATCAAAACAGATTAGAGATTTCCTTCTTCACACTTCAGCAAAACCCTAGATTCCATACGCGCTTTTACTTCACTGAACCCACATATATATGCGCTTTCATAGAGACAAACCTACGTATACATCTACAAACATTTTAGGACTGACCTTAGATTCCATACACGCTTTTGCTGAAACCAACCCGCGTATATACACGCTTTCGCTGTGACGAACCTACGTATAGATCTGCAACCATTGCAGGGCTGCGCAACTCTTCAAAACAGATAAACAGCTCAGATCTTTCCCTTCACTTCAGAAAACATTCGCCACATCTCAGATCTAAACTTTCCATAAACTAGAAGATTTAAAGTCATTTCAGATCTAGAGATCTCGATCCCTCATTTTATTCATAGGTGCATTCTTAATTCAGATCTATTAATAAAATATAACCCATTCCATGCAGATATACTTCAGAGTGAAGTATTCATTCAATACCCAGACACATGCACACCTAGCACTACGATCTTCTTCTCCTTATATAGATTTAGCTTTTACCAATACCATGAGCCAAAACCACACAACTTCTGATGGTATTCTTGGACGGAATCAAATAGACAATATAACGCTCAATACTATGGGCTAATACCATGGTAATTCCCCTTGGTATTATAATTTTGGAGCACAAAAGGCATACGCGACTTGGGACGTACTTATCCGTGTGCATACGTGACATGGCCTTTACAAACCTGCATATAAATTGTGACATATTATGTTTATCATTTCTCTGGCACTTGTTGGAATTCTTTTCTCTGTCACATCTGAACTGATCTGTAGATACATCATTCTTACATCTTTAACACATAGGTTGCTTATCATAGGCAACTCATCAAGTAGGTTTCCATCAAGAACAACTTCATCAAGTAGGTTGCCATCAAGGAAAACACATTGCATCATATTGCCAACATCAAGTGGTTACCTCTGGTTGAATGGTGGTATAACACTTCCTTCCTTACTGCAACAAAAATGACCCCATTTATGGCACGTTATGGATATCATCCATCGTTCATCACATCAACTCTAAGAGAAAATTCTAAGGTTCTGTTAGCACCCTGTAATTAGCAAGATTGGAAAAATTCCAACTGCAGGGAGAACATTATTTCAACCACTTTGGGATTCTAGGATCTAGCCCTCCTAAATAAAGAGAGGGATCTCTCCAATAAGTACAAAGATGGATTTGTCTTTGGAGCTTTGGGTAATGATATTAGGCAAGTTATGAAGGCCGAGGGTTTGTTTTGTTTTTGGATGGTTGAGCATGATTGTTGTTTGAGGTGGAAAGTTCTAAGTGCAAAGAGTTTCAAAGGTGTGAAGTTGCAAGAAAATAGAACAAGCTTTGGCCAGGAAGATAGATAATTGCAGGTTTTAGTCCATTGGGCTATGGAGTCATAATAGGGTTTAATTGAAATAATCAGGTTCAAGAGTGGTCCATGGGGCAAGTCATCTATGTCTAAGGATCTCTTTAAAGTTTGATTTATGGAATGAAATGAGACAAAAATAAGGGGAATTAAACAGATGAAGAACAAAGAGTAGCCTAGGATCTGGTAAGTACTTTGAAACTAGCCAGCCTTTGAAAAACACTTAAGAAAGACATAAAATTAATCTAGGATCTGGTAAGTACTTTGAAACTAGCCAGACTTTGATCCACTTTCAATAGAAAACATTTTTAAAAAACAAAGGGAAACTTGAAGGCAACTGTTGGAGCAGAAAACTAGCGGGTCGGGCTCACCACAAATCCTCTCCTAGCTCTGCTTTACTTGGTTTCTTTCAAGACAAACACAAAGATAACACGGAATGACCTAAGATCTGGTAAGTAATTTCAAACTAGCCAGCTTTCAACACATTCCAAGGGAAACATTCAGACAGTCTTTGGGGATAAAACTAGGACTAGGGCACACCACATCTTCCTTAGTTCATCTCTACTTAACATGAAATGAAAGTAACATCCAAGAACAATATTTAGCTAAGACAATAGGACGAGGGAATGCCAGCATTCCTATGCTTAAATTGAATTAAATCATTCCTAAATAACACAGATTTGGAAGAAAACATGAAGATAAAGATTTTCAGTCAGAGAAGGGTATTGATATACAGTAGGTCCTAACTCTATGCATGTTGTTCTTTATAAGAGAAGGTGAACACAGTGAAAACAGAAATAAAACAACAATTCACAATAAGCAATAACATCACCGTCGACATAGACCAGGATCCCATAAATTAGCTTGTATTGATTCTCCAAACCAGTTACAGCTTTAAGTCCAATGCTTTAGTTTAGCAATCATCTACACTCCCCAGACTAACTATTCTATCGTAAGTAGAGCTTCAAGAGCCAGTGAACACTATTTACAAGTAGAAGTCTTACGCTCAATTACATTTCAAAGTTTAGCAACTGACTCAACCAACAATATCTCATCTTCTACAGAGGTATTTATAGAAGAATGAGGAGGTGAGATCGAATAAAAGATCTCCCATGGAAATTAATACAGATTAATGACTTCTCGGCCTTTGAGGGGCTCAATGGAGAAGCATACAGGTATTCTTACTGTATTAATTGATTTAAATTTAAGATTTAAGCTCGGTGGGAGCTTTTGTTGACTTTTGAGGCTCTGTGTCATGTTGGAGTAACTCTGCAGATATTTTTGCATTAAGTTTTTTGGCAGAATCAACTCTCTGGCTGCCTTGAGGCAAATATCTAATTTTGAACAATAACTTCGACCTCTGTTTGAATGCTTCGAGGCACAGGTGGCTTGGTGGTAGCTGGGAGGAATCAATTTTCCTCAGATGTGGTGGTGGAGGCCTTTCTGTCTGATAAAACACTTATGATTTTCTTTAACTGTGTTTTCATTTGGAGGATTAGGCTTTTGATAATCAATCTTAGCCGTAATCCCTACAAATTTGTCTTCAATCTTCAATTCTGGTGCACTCTGTCTTCGACACTGATACTTGCTTAATTTATTTAACTCTGTGTATTTTTGATGTGCAGGTTGCGCAGGGCTCATAAGGCATCAATGCCCATGAAGCATTGATGAAACGTGGAATTCGAACCCCGCAAAAGGTTTCCTTTGATGAATCAAAGGCACGGGAAACGTCTTTCTCGGCCCTGGGCTTTTTCTTTCAATATAATGGAAAACCATTAATCCTACAAAACACACAAAATATTAAGAAATCCTACGTTGTGGGTTTAACTGCTTCAGAGGGTGTCGGGAGAGAGCGTGGTCGTTGGATGGCATCATCCAACGGTGTAGATTCGTTTAGAGGAGGTCAGGAAGGAGAGCAGAGGGAGAAAATGAGTCGGATCCGTCGATCACGTAGAGATTGACGGTCGGGATTGGTTGTGAGTACATAAAGTGAATGAGTCACTTTATTTGGAGATTAGAATAAATGCAAAGAAAATATGAAAAATTCCCTTTGGCGGGGGTAAAATACAAAGGAGAAGAAATTGGGGCTTCGGGATGAATATGAGCCGTCAGATTAGATCTGCCCATACGAGATCAACGGTGGAGATTCACGTTGAAAACCCTTTGGTAGAGGCGGAGGGTGATAAAAATATGAGGGAAAGATCTAGGACCGTCCGATCCGGACACGTGGACGGCCCAGATCCAATCTAAAGATTGCAATCGGCAGGGGGAGAAACAAAAGTTAAAAACACACCCGATGGAAAGATCTGATGCGATTAGATGAATACCGTCGATCTGCAGATCATATCGACGGTGGGAGATGCGTCAGGAGATCGCAATCGGCGATCGGAGGTGGGGTGATGCGACTGTGTGATCGGGGAAGGCTGATGCGATTGCGCGATCAGGGAAGGCTGATGCAATTGCGCGATCAGGCCATCGCAATCGGAAGTTTTTTTTTAAGGAGCGCAATCAGAAGAGCTTTTGCAGAAGTTTCCGATGCGATGGGTGGAAAAATAGGAAAGCGCACTGACCGTTGGATTGGCCCAATGATCAACAGCAGAAATGGGTTCAGCCAATGAACGGGCGGGGCCATGTTATAATGTATGAAACCAAAAACTTAATGAAAAAACAAAGGTTTTATGGCTTAAGGGTGGAAAATATATATAAGGCTTGGCGCCCAGTTGTGGGGCCAGTGGATATATGAAATTTAATATGCCCGGGGCATGTAAAAAAGGGGCCAATCGCAATCGGAGCCTCGGACTTGGTCTTTTTTATCTAACCATTTTCAAAGTTTGCGATGCGATTAGTGCTGTGAGGGGTTAGCGCTTGGTTTGTAGGGCGTGGGCATTTGGGGGAAGTGGTTTATGATTTTGGCCCAAGGGGGCTTAAACCCTTACACAAAAATATGTATTTTTTACGATTTTCTCTAGTTTTCAAAGGGTTTTGAGGGTTTCGATAAGGCAAAGAAAGAGTCTTTAAACCTTATCAAAGGGGTTTTGATGGAGGGGAAAGGGGAAAATATGAAAAATGAAGGATTTTTATGGAGAATAAAGGGGATAAAATGAGGTTAGTTTTGAAGTGGAAGGAGGGAAAATGGTGATCTGCAGCAGTCTTTTCTCTATGGAATTAGCAGGATTTCAGAGTGTGAAATGGAAAGAAGATGAATATTTGGACAAAGGCATGATGCCTTCAAGAGTCTTCAAGAGATAACACTTTTTAGAAATAAAATTTGTTCCTTGAAGGCTCCAAAAAAATTTAGCCATCCTTTGCTATAACAAATTTTATAGGTGGCTAAAAGTGGCTCCACTTGGGAATGGTGCCTTCTTGAAGGCATCAAGAACTTCAGACTTTCATTCTCTGGGACGCTGACCTGTGCCTCATCCATTGGGCCGCCCTTCCTTTGCTGGGATTATCTTACTCTAAAAACATATTAGCAGCCATAAAAACAATGGATATTTCATCAACAAGCTTTCTACCTACCCAATCCTACAAATCTAACATTTTTTCTTCATTAGAGTGCACTTGGATTGGCAAACACTTTTACAACATTTTATTCTTTTGAAAGCGGGAAATCTAATCTATTTCTACTCCTTATTTCTCCATGGACTCAGATTAAACAGTTGTGTCCATATGATTCTCTACCTAATCTACTAATCTGTTAGGATTAAACAATCTAACAGATTTTATTCTCTAAATTCTACAACAGAAATTTAAAAGCATACAAGTCAGGATTGAACAGTCTAACTTGTTGCTGATCTATGGCACAAAAAACAAGCTGCACATAGATCTTATTTTGCAGAAAATTAAAACAAAATTGAAGGCTTAGGATCAGAACTTTCAAAGCATTTCCTTCATCTTTTTTACAGCTCTGTTTTGACCTTTGTTTGAGTTGTCTCTCCTTATCCTCTGGTTCAGATTTTGAGCTGATTAGAACCAGATTTTCATCTTTTTTGACTCAGAATTTGAAACAGATTTGAGTCATTCTCTTCTTTGGAAACTTAGGTTCAGGTTTTGAGCATGTTTGAACCTTTAATTTCTATCCTAATCTATCTACTGATGAGCCAAGATTAAACAGTTTGGAAAATCGAATTCACTATCCTATCAGCAGAAAATTTAAAACTAATTAGTCAAGATTAGGCTGTTTGACTAACTAGAAGTGTGTTCTTTTAGGAGTGGCATTTGAGCTTGCACACTTTCAGATTTGTTTCTCTTTTTGTTAGTATGGGGCTATACCTTTCTTGTTTTCACAATCTGCCCTCTTTTCTTTCTTTCACTGTTTTTGTATTTGGATTTTTCTAACTTTGAAAGCAATGGTGGATGAAATATTTATAATGGAAAAATATAAAAAGGCTTTCAGAACATAAAATGTATCAAGAGAAGTAATGCTTAAGCATCCTACCATTGACAGGACCCCCAAACAATTCTGCTCCATTCAACTCTTGCAAGAAATAGGCATTATTACCAGCAGCTGAATGGATAGAGTAAGGGCCAAGCCATAAGTTGTCAAATTTTCCATGCTTGCCCTTGTCTTCTCTCCTTGAGTCCCACTTCAAAACTTTGTCCCCAATATTGAAATTGTTGGTTTTGGTTCTTCTGTCAAAAATCTTTTTAATGTTGTCCTGCTTCTGCAATTCTTTGTCATAAACCTCCTCTCTAGTTTGCTGAAGATGAATGGTCTGATTTCTTCTTCTGATCATGTCATTATCTTTAGTTTGCAACTCTTGAATCAACTTCATGACTGGTACACCAAGGCCGGTTGGAAAAATTTCATCAGTACCATACACAAGTTGGAAAGGTGACATACCAATAGATTTCTTCAAAGTCAATCTATCAGCCCAAAGTGCATGAACTAGCTTTATGTGCCAAGACTTTTTGTTGTCCTCCAACAGTTTCTTGATTATGTTCACTAAAATCTTGTTTGAGGATTCTGCAAGTCCATTAACTTGAAGGTAATAGGATGTGGAATGCCCCAATGGTATCTAATATCTGTGACAGAATTCAACCATCTTCTTTGATCCAAATACTGCTGCCTTATCAGTGATGATCTTAGTAGGATAGCCAAATCTAGAGAGAATATTATTCTCTATGAATTTTATAATAACATAATCATTGGCCTGCCTACAAGGTATGGCTTCTATCCACTTAGTGAAATAGTCTGTGGCAGTGAAAATCCATCTATGTTGAGCAGAAGATGGTGGATGGATTTCTCCTATGAAGTCAAGTCCCCGCTGTTGAAAAGGAGCTTCAACAGTGATTGGATGCAGAGGTAGGGGTAGCAGTTTTCTTTTGTCTTCAAAAAGTTGACATTTATGACAAGCAATGATCATCTTGTGTATATCAGGAAAAAGAGTACGCCAATAGAAACCAACCCTCAAAATTTTGTTGGTTGTTGTCTTCCAGTACAAATGACCTCCACACTCTCCTTCATGGAACTCGCACTTAACCTTCTCTGCATCATACTCAGGCAAACATTTAAGCAATACACCACTTGCATTTTTCCAATAAATACATCTATCTATAATGCAATAGTTTACATCCTTTAGCTTTAGGAACCTTGCCTTTGTTTTTGTCAAACTAGGAGGTGTATTTAAAGTAACCAAAACATAAATAATATCAGCATACCAAGAGGAATTCATAAAATGGTCTTCAACAATGGGAGTCGAGAATCCTTCTTGGTCATCCAAAGCATCAATCATATTTATATCAAGAACTTCAAAATTTGATTCAGCCATTAATTTAGCTAGACCTTGGCCTTTGATCAGCTTAGTGGGTTTTATCTCTAAATCATACTCAAGGATAACAGCAATCCACTTACCTCTCTTACCATCTGGGTCCTACGTTAGGATATCTTTCACAACTAAATTTGGGACAAAGGCAATGATGTGTGAGTGCAGGATGTATACTCTAAAGTCTTTCAAAGCTTTAACCAAAGCAAAAGCTTGCTTCTCCATAATGTTATACTTTAGAGGGGCATCCCTCAATGCCTTGCTAAAGAATGCAATAGGCTGCTCTTGTCCTTGTGGATTTTTCTGTAAAAGGACAGTAGCTATGGTATGTTCTGATGCAAACGAAAAAATATAAAAATATTTTAAAAAATCAGGACTTATTAGAACCGATGTTTGGTTAACGCTTGTTTCACCAGCTCAAAATAATTCTTTGCTTCCAAAGTCCATTTTACCCCTTGCTCCTTCTTCAACATGTTTGTGATATTCCTAAGGAGCTCAGCTAAGTTGGGTATGAACCTTATCAAAAAGTTAATCTTTCCAATGAAAGATTGCAACTCCTTGATGTTTCGAGGATGAGAGATTTGCAATATGGCCTCAATCCTTTTGGGATCTATCTTAATACCCTCTTCTGAAATGATGTGCCCAATAAGTTTACCTTCTTGGAGCCCGAAAAGTGTCTTCTTAGGGTTTAAAGATATTCCAAACTTTCTGCATTTCTCGAAAACTCTTCTTAAATGTGCTAAGTGCTCTTCATCTGTTTTTGAAAACACACTGACATCATCAAGGTATATAATGATGAAGCAGCCCAGTTCTTCCAAGAAACCTATGTCCATGGCTCTTTGAAAAGTTGCTCCAGCATTCATTAGGGGCATTTTCACATACATGAAAGTGCCCCATGGTGTAGTAAAGGTTGTCTTTAATTGATCAACAGGGTGAACTAATATTTGACTGTACCCTGAGTAGCCATCAAGCAAAGAAATTCTTCTAGACCCTACCACCCTTTGTAAAATATGATCCATCTTAGGTAAAGGGTAGTTGTCTTTTAATGAAGCTTTGTTTAAGTCTCTAAAGTCTATACAAAGCCTGATCTCTCCAATTTTCTTCCTAACCAACACCAGATTAGACACCCATTCAGAATATCTCATAGGGACAATAACACCAGCTTCATACATTTTTTTGATTTCCTTCTCAACCATAGGCAGCTGAACAGGGTTTATTCTGCATATTTTTTGTTTGAATGGTTTTTGGTTTTCCTTGAGAGGGATTTTGTGTTGTATTATTTCAGTGTCATAGGATTTAAGATCTTCGTAACTCCACGCAAAAACATCAGAAAACTCTTTGAAAAGCTCTATGTATTTGAGTTTAATGTGAGCTGGTAATGTTTTTGACAGTTTAATCATTTTCAGTTTAAGTTCACTGCCTATATTGCACTCTTCCACTTCAGTCTCTACAGGTTCCAGTTTTGGCTTCCTGGCCACATCGTTAAAATCGAACTCTTCTAAAGGGGCCAGACCCTTAGGCAAACTCTGATCTTTAGAGTGCAGAGTTTCCAACTCTGTATTTAGCTCTGTTTCATTTTTAAGTTTGCTAGCCAGAAGATTAAAATTAACAAATTCAGGAGACGGTTCTTCTTCACCAAGAAAATTTTCTTCACTACAGTCTGTATCATAATCTAAGTCTGAACTGTGTAGTTTGAATTCATTTCTAAATTGCATGAAGTCTTCTATTTGTTTGTCCCCATCGAACACTTGCCAATATTTTTCATGATCAGGTACGGCTGGTCTGAATTTTATTTGAGTTGTGCAGTATTTGGTTTCATATGGCGTTAAGCATGTTCTAGTTGCAAAGGCTAAATTGTGGGCCGCAATATTTCTTTTCCTCGGGACAAAAATTATCTGGTATTCTTCAAAAAAAAATTAAAAGGTCCATGACATCGTTTCGATAGGCCCTAAGTCTTGGGTGATTTGCATTGTATTCTCCATTGACTTGCCTAATGACTAACTCTGAATCCCCATACGTTTTGATTCTCTTTGCTCCTAACTTTTTCAACAAACGCAAGCCTAGAAGCAGGGATTCATATTCTGCTATGTTATTGGAACACTGAAAGTTTAATCGACAAGAAAGACTTTCTGTGTGGTTGTTTCCAATGTTGCATATCCAGACACCTGCACCAGCGTTGTTCTTAGTGCAAGACCCATCGAAGTGCATACTCCATAGAGGACTAGTCTTGAGTTTATCATTTGGGTTACTATGCTCTTCAATAAGTGTGTTATCGAATTGTTCTTGGAGGTCATCACACTGTCGAACTTGTTTTAACTCCTCAGAATTTCAATTAGGTTGAGGACTGATTTCTTGACTCTCAATGTTTAAAAGCAAAGGACACATGATTTGTAGCTCAAGACCTGTGTTTTGTTTGCTAGAGTTTACAGGTTCAGCAAACTATTCTGACACTTCTACATTATCTTCTTCCTCCTCTCTATCTGTCATTAAATCAGACAAGGTCACTTGTTCACTGAAAGTTTCATCATTGAAATGGATAAATGAATCCAGGCCTGTGT
Source organism: Pinus albicaulis (assembly GCA_034641835.2). Lineage (NCBI taxonomy): Eukaryota > Viridiplantae > Streptophyta > Pinopsida > Pinales > Pinaceae > Pinus > Pinus albicaulis. The sequence goes on from JAXQQM020072078.1 coordinate 39,145, forward strand.
TTACGGAATACAGAGGAGAATTTTGTGGTCTGTCTTGACTTGTAACTATGTACTGCATATGAGACTCCCAGTAAAATCTTCTAGTCTGATTGAAAACAAGGATAGTCGCATAGGTCATGTCCATTTGCATAGTCCCTTGTAACTTGGCCCCCCAAGATCTTGATAATAACATTCCATACTTTGGGGGCTCCTTTCCGCAAGCATCCTCCCCCGTTTTCTTACCACCCCTTGTCACAATAGCGACGTTCTGCATGGCCGGAGTCACGGCCACCCGCGGCTCGGTGTTTACCAAGTTCGTGCCCCTCTGCCATGCACGTTCTTCCCACTTTTTGATGAGCTCGGGACAGTCTTCTGTCGCATGGGTGTTTACGCGGCACTGGGAACACCACGGATGGCGAGGGAGGAGACATTTGCGAGCCACATGGCCCTCCTGGTCGCAGTTATAGCATTTCACCGGCCCGCGGCCCCCATCCGGCCTCCACGCGCCCCGCCCCCTCTTCCTCTAGGAGCCTCATTCACCCTATAGGAGGGTTGGTCCAACCAGTCTGCGAGTGCATCGAGAGCCCGGCATTGCTCAGTGTTGTGCGTCGTGGAAGCGCAAAACTCACAATATACGTTGTTTGGCACATTGGAATACTTTTGTAGGATCGGGCACACCCGAGGTGGATGTCCCACCATCCGGCAAATCTCACAATACTCCGTGGCGGCAGGGTTGAGCTGGGAGGGGAACCCTGCATACGGCTGTTGCGGCTGGTATACCCCCTGCGGATTCAGCGCCACACCACCCCCTGTGGGTGGCCCCCCTTGACTCGTTGTGACCGAGGGTCCCACCCCCGCGCCACATAACCTAGGACACTCAGTTGCGACATGGCCTTAGACCAGGCAGTGAGTACACCAAATGTTCGGCCTGGATGGTCTGACCGGTTGTATCTCCTTGAGATTTTCAGTCAAGCTAGCTATCTGATGCTGCAATCCCACCAAGGAGGGATCCTGTGGGGCTGGCCCTCCCCGATATTCCTGAGGGTAGCCTGCCATGGCCTCGATCTTCATGGCCTGCTCCAAAGCGTCCTGCAGATTGTCAATCTTCTGTTGGGTGAGGGGGGTTCGCGTCAAGGGAAGCAAAGCCTTGATGAACCAGTCCCTATGATGGTTCGAATCGATCGGGTAATTGAGTTTCCCGATCGCGTCCTTGAATCGCCGCATTAGCTCCCATGCGGTTTCTCCTTCCTTCTGTTTAATTTCCCAGAGCTCGGACAGACCCTGTTGGTCCGTCTGGGGAAGCTTAAATTCCCGAACAAAATCCCGCTTCACATCCGCAATGACAAGATTCGGGTGGGCCTCGGACCACTTGATGAACCATCGCAGAGCCCTCTCTCTGAGCGTGGTTTGGAACTCTATTAGTTTCCCTGTGTCCGGTGTCTGCCGATCCCTCCAAATGGCTTCGCACAGATACCAGTGTTGCTCTACATCATCATTACCCCGGCCCGAGAACTCGGGATACCAGGTAAAAGACCCAACCATGTTCACTTGCGGCGGGTTGACCAGGATAAATCCTCCGGGTCCTGGTTGCGTGACTGTTCCACTTGGGAATGCATCACTACTAGTGCTGCTGCTACTAACGGGTGTCGCCGTCGACACTGAACTACTGTGCAATTGACTCAATGCTTTAAATTTAACGAAAATATTACTCAAAGGTTGATAAAGTACCAGGGGAAGGTAGGGATCCTGGCCATGCATATTGGGGGGAGTATGGCAGCCTGGAGAACTGAATGTCATCCGCTCTTGAAATAGCTGCTGCATCACAACGTACCATTTTCCATCGGAACTTTCCTTGGGCTGCATACCTTCATCATCTTCGTCAGTCACCGTCTCCCTTTCTCGCTTGGCGGGGCTCTCATGCACCCATCGCACTCCCACAGCGGTCCCTTCCCGTCCCTGGGTATCCGCGTCCATACTTCCTACCATCTGAGGCGCCTCCTTCTGATTCTTCCTCTCGATCTCCCGTCTTTTCAAATCTCGCATCACCCTTCTTTGCCACCTATCGGAAATCTGTGCCCGCCGATGTGCACGTTGCTCCCTCAGCATCCTTGCAGCCTCAACATCCATTCCCCACCCCCCGCGTCAGACTCTACATAGCATCGGTCCCCTCAACCCTTCCCCCAGCACCAGTGGTTTACGCTTCCATACTCATCTTATGGAATTATATCAACCCTTCATCCACCATCAGAGCTTTAATCCACAGCGGGATCTCCTTAAGCAGCTTCCCTCTGAGCTCGGAGCGGAAGATAGCCTCGGCCTTCGAGAAGGATTGATAGCACTCAGCAGCAAACTCCATGATGTATCCTTCCAACGTGGTCTCCACCCAAAAATCCACCGCGCGGGTCAACTTGGTGTTCAACCGATGCAGAGCCACCAAGTCTCCGTGCGCCCACCTGCGATTTATCTTCCGCGAGCCATCTCGAGGCACCTTCGTCTGTAACCTCCGCAACCAATTGTAAAGATCGGTAGGGAACTTTCCCTAGAAAATTGCATACGTATCACCGGCTAAATCTGAGAAAAGGACGAGTTCCTTGATCGCTGCCTCCCCTTTCTTAGTCAACTCCGCTTGCTGAGCAATGAAATAGTCTAAATGATTATCCCACCATCGTCGTATCTCCCCTTCGAAGATCCGCGATACCATGGTCTAGATCCCCTCATATCATGCGGGTCCCGGCAATGGAACCATTTGTTGGCGATTGATCAGGTCTCACAGGCAAGACCCAGGTTCAGGAGTTGTGGCTAACAAAGGAGTCCGCTGTAGTCTAGGATCACGCCGGCATTATCACCCTACTCTGGGGAGTAGAGAGTCTCACCCGAGGCGTGCCGCGACCACATTCAGAAAGGGAATAGACCAGTGGCAAGGAACAGATCCGCAACTCATTTCCATCAGTGATTAGATTGCATAGATAGAATCACATACGCAACAACATTCAAGAAGCATACAGATATTAAGCAAATGAAATTTTAAAGCGTCTCAACCAACACACATGCATGTGAATCACACAAATAGACAGTAACCTGCAATTGTATTAAGCTCTTGGCCAAATCCCAGTTACATAGCTTTGCAATGGGCTTACAGATCTGATACATATGCCTTGCGGAACAGAGATTTTACATCAATAGACCCTAGGAACTACAGAGACCTCATCCATGCTCTGGATTCCTGCTGCAGCATGTGTTTCCTCTCCTTTAGTCGCTCTCTTCTCTCTTCTGCGTGGAATCAGCTCATCTTTCATCCGGGTGACTGCTATTTATTCACCCGCTATCGCGACTGTTAGTTCTTCTTATGTCCTTCTTTAGCTGCTTCTAGCTTTTCTCTGATTATCTGTGTGTTCTGCTTGCGTTCTTCTGTTGTATCTTTTCCTTATATGTACTTATGCATCTAGTTTCCTCCGCTATGTGCCTGTTCCATCGCAACCTTGGTAGCTCCGCCGTTTGATGTGGTTGCGACTTGGTTGCGGCTGCCATGTACCCTCATTCCGCAACCCCAAAATCTGGTCGTTGGTTCAAATTCAAAACATTCAAAACAAGGGCCCCAACACTTGGTACATCAACTTCGTGGGGTCATAACTTTGGCATACAATCTTCTTTCGATGCGCACAATACCTCGTTAGAAATATATATTCGAGGACTACAAATTTCAACTAAACATTCTTGTCAAAGACTCAAATTTTTCTATTTTCCAAAAAAACATCGTTTCGGGCCTAAAAATAGTTTCAGAAGTTGAGGACCCAGAAAATTGCCAAAAATAGTAAATTGTGTTGCAATTAAGGAAACTGAAAAAATGAAATAAAAAAAGGTGGGGGCCAAGTGGAATAGGTGGGTGGCCACCAATATCCACCTAGATCATGGAGACATGAAAACTCTTCAATGGATGGTGAAGGAATTCTGAGGCATCCAATCTCGTTTTAGTTTTGGTGATCTAGGAACCAGTTTACATGATATCACGGTATGGTGAGGGTGGAGGTGGTTTAACCTCTAGAGTCCCTTGGTTTTTTATGGGTTTTTCTATCCCATGAGATCCCACATCCATGCTTATAATATGGCACAAGGGTGATTAGGTGAAATAAATATTTTTTTCATCTCAATCTATGGTCGAGTGATACGTGGAAGTCCCTAACTTGGTTGGATTTTGCATATGGTTAATAATATCTAAGTTTCTCTTGTCTTGGATGAGTAAATATACTTGTTATTAAGTTGATTTAATTTTTGTTGTATCATTGTTTTATGTCTAGTTATATGTTGGTTATAAGCATGGTTATATGATAGATCTACGTATGGCTCTTAACATATTTTAATTAAAGAATGTCTGGTTAATGAATGCATGAACTAAATGGTGTTATGAAAACTATTTGTGAGAAGCCATTGTTCCTCCTTGTTAAAACTCAGATAAGTTTCATATCGCTATGCTCAAATATTAATTCATGACCCGTAGGTTGCATGTTTATCATGTGTTTGACGGATTTTCGGTCTTGGTTGGGAGGGGTCAGGCCAAATATTGGTTCAAGTTTTGGTTTGGAAGATTTTTTTCTATGTCATTCATCATTTCTGGAGGTTTCACTGAGTTCTGGGCAGTGTCCTGAGTCCTAGCCTTGAAAAAGTGTATTAGAATTCGGGGTCATTGGCATAGAACTAACTGGAAAAATCCACAATTGCTAGGAGGCAGATCTATGCGTGAAAAAGAGAGTTAACTCAGGGGTTGGACACTTGAAAGGGTTAGGTAGCTCTTGGAGGTCCTATAGTACCTGAGGGAGGTCAGTAGAGTCTTAAGTTGTCGACTCCATTTCTTTAAGGTCATATAGGAGGTTTAGTTTTATCATAGTGACTATCTACTCATTTTTAACCCAGGTAAATCGATGAAAGTGGGTAAATGTGAGAGGAGGAGGGTTACAATTTTAGTTTGGCCCTGAATCAAGCTTCATTATATACATATTCAGTACTTAAGCATGGATCTACATGTGTGGGGCTCTAGTTCCACTTTTGTCTCCTTTGGTGCCCAAGTCAGGTCTATAGATCTCCCAATCACTGGGATGAAGAAGAGGATCGGTCAAACTGGATTACCATGGATAATACTTTAGGGTATTACAAAATTGGGGAATTTGGTCACCAAAATTACAACTAACATGACCTCCATGTTGGAATTCCAAAATCAGAATGAGGTTGCATGGGTACATGCAAGCAAATAGGCTAAGGGGAGATGTTGGGTTCTTCCTATAAAAAAAAAAAATTCTCCTAAAACATCCAATTTTTCCTATAAACCTTATCATATTTCACTCCTAACTCTATCCAAATCCTATATTTTCATCATAGGTTTACTTGTGTTTATTTTTAAAATTACCTTGTTTCTTTGTTGGGAACTAACTAAATAAAAGGTTGATTAAAAGTAGTGCATAGGTGTGTTTGGTTTGAATAAGATATGGTAACATTATATATAGGTTTGATTTGCAATAAAAAGGATCGGGCTATTGATTTAAATTAAATTATAAGTTTTTGGTTACAATATAATATACGGTCTCATATACCTTGGTTATGTACTGAAAGAGTGATATTTGTAAGCTTTCTATACACCTCCCTTTTGACGAAGGTCTACAGGTCTTGGCTACAGTCAACTACTAGGTAGATGTAATCATAGATGTGATAATATTCCAAGTGTATGCACTCGTAGTTTCAATCATGTGTCAACTGGGCACAAGTTGCAATGACACATAAAGAAGTTACAATTTGAAGGGGATTTCATTGTTAGATTTACGAGGATTACAGGGTAAAAGTGTAGTTACTATATCTCGTGGAGAACTTTCAATAGGTTGTTATCCGATGATGAACTAAGTCCATTGGGATCCCGATTAGATATCGACCATTCCAGGATGTTTCAACCATTTTAATAAACTCAGCTATAGCCGAGATGATAATTCTCGACCACTCATAGGCTTGTGGAAGATCAATCATTTTGGACACCAAGTTTAGGTTATATAAGAATATCGAACTATCCATAGTCTGTATCTCTTGAGGAAAGTTAGCATAGGTAGTTTGAGCCATGACTAATTTCAATATACCACTGTAACTAATTACCATAATTTATCTTTAATTAGTTAGTGTGGCCAAGACCAAACCTCTATGTGTCGTTAATATGAGATTTTTGAACTTTAAATAAGGAGTAAAGCGATAAGAGCGCAACTACTGTTTCCATTGTTATTCATCTATGAGTTTATAATATCAAGATTGTTGTTTGTGTAATCGGTGAAGGTTTTAATACTACATTTGTGCTCTATGCTCCATAGTATGTGTTGAAGGATTGTCTATTTTCATTGTTCTTTGATGAGTAGTTAGAATAATATAGGCATAGACCGAGCCTTGAGTAGGGCTCTCTAAAGGCGTGGTCACGTGCCATAATTATTTTGTTTTATTTGAATTGTATTGTTTGTTTGTAGTTCGAACAAAAGTTGAATGACCCTCTGAATAGAAATATGGTTTATATATATATATATATATATATATATATATATATTCAAGTAGTTTTGTTTTTTTTATTTTCGATATATGAATTTATTATGTGTGTTATGATAGTTAGAAATTTGCCATTGAAAGGTTATGTGAAATCATTTAAATGATTTTCTTTAATGGCTTCTTCTTCTTCTTTTGTCCTTTATGAATAGAATTTTGGTTTTCTTTTTTCGATGTATGTGTTCAAATAGTTTTGTTTTTTTATTCTTGATATATGAATCTATTATGTGTGCTATGATAGTTTGAAATTTTCTATTGAAAAGTTATGTGAAAACTTTTAAATCTTTTTCCTTTAAGTTGAATCACTCTGTCTTTTGTCCTTTGTGAATAGAACTATGGTTTTGCTCTTTCGATATATGTGTGTGTGTATTCAAATAGTTTTGTTTCTTTGATTCTCGATATATGAATCTATTATGTGTGTTATGATTGTTTGAAATTCGTCATTGAAAGGTCGTGTGAAATATTTTAAATGTTTTTCCTTTTGATTTGTTTAATTGGATTGGTGTTAGTTTAATTTTTAGAATGTCATAAAACAATTAATTGCTGCAAAACTATAAATTAAAATAAAATACTACTTCAAAAACTTTGAAGCCACATTGAGCTTACCTATTGGAGAAAATTAAGTAACTGAAGGGCCATACAACTGAATTGAATTAAGAAGTAGGACCCTTTTGATGATACATCCATTCCCATGCATTTATCTTAGGTCATCTTAATGAGTGAAAAATCTTGTCATCCGTGAATACAACACTGAGGGTCTCATAAAGTTACTAACCCGATCGACAATTAAATTGACAATGTATGATTAGTAATATTTAAGAATAATCAAAAATCCCATCACAAACCAAGGTTATGTAACCATAAACCATAATCATCAATGAACATATTCACCCAAGAAACCGCGGGCCATAATTATAACAACGAACACACCAATGAAACCGTGAACCATAACCAAGAAACTACAAAAAAAATTCAACAAACTAGAACCATGAAACCATAAAAATACACCTTGGACAATCTCAAAACTTGTACACTCACATTTTATTTTATGCTTGATGTAATCATGGTTGTAGTATATATAATCCACTATGTGGTGTTGGGGTTTCTTGTAGGTCAACCATAGAACCAGAGTCCAACCAAATTCGGCGTTTAACCATAAGAATCTACACTTTCGACCATCCATATGAAAATCATTGAAAATCCCATTGTGATCATGCCTTACCAAGGTCCATAAGATCAGGTCCTTAGGAGTCCCTACTCATCCGCATGATTACATTATGCCAAGTGGCCACCCATGAGGGGTGACTCATTTCACCCATATTTGGGATTTTCACCAATCCAAAACTGCCAAATGTACTTGCCACATGTCAGTCCCTGGTGTTTCCACCCCACTATGTTAATTTCATCTGCTAACATGTCATGCCACTTTTTTCCCACATCATATGTCATGTCTTGTAATCTGCTGCCACATGTCCAACTTGACATGTCATCGCTATGTGGAAGGAGGACCACATGTCATCTACGTCACCCTATTTTTCCAATCTAATTATGCCAAGTCTCAAAATTCCACCCAGATATATCACCTGTGCTTGCAATGAATGCATGCCATGTGTCACTATTTTATTAGATCAGCATGATTGGTTAAATGTTGTGCAACTATTACATCATCCATCGTTTATTCTTTAAATCAAGGTTGGACCTTATGAAATTTTCACATTATTTAACTATATTAACTCGTGCACAATTTTGTGCACTTGAAACTTTGATTCACTTGATTCATTCGCCTTAAATATGCACACTCTTTAATGAATTTGGTGTAAGGGGTTTTTCACTATAGGTTTAGGTTCTCCGCTTAATTTTGACCTTCAAATGGCCATAACTTCTCCTTCATGAGGATTTTTTTAGAGTGTGATATACCATTGGAAAGGAATTGATGAACCCTACAAAATCATGTTGTTAATAGCATCATTTAAGCATCACAACCTTGTCAAAAACCTATTAAAATTCAAACTTCCTTGGACTTCATGTGAATGGGTATGCAAGATGTCAAACTATCATACTGCTTCCTTTGACCCATGAATGATAATGTTATTGCCTCAGAAATCCCCTTTAACATCAATGACACTTATTATCATCAATGAAAACACTATGTGCAACAATATCCCTCTTTTTCATTCCTGGAAACATCACTAGACATTGATAGCCATTGATGGAAATGCATCAAACTTTCCATGAAATGTGTTAGAAAATCATAAAGGAAGAAATATTTTATTGTTCTGGATAATGACTTGTGATGCTTCCTATTATTATGATTCTTTGTATCTTCTTTATTTTAGTTCATCAAGCAATTACCAATGCAACAACACATAAAACAATAGACACCAGATGTAGGCACTATGTCAGGGACAAACCCCCCTCGAGGGGGAAACCCAGTCAAGATAATTCTTCCTTTCAATAGTATTCTTTCAGACTCTTCACCCTAGACATATACCAAACATTCCTTTCACACGAAGTCTGACTCCAAGATCTTCGACCCCTTTCCAGCAACTTCGACTAGGAAAAAACTTCTATTAGCAGATGGCTTCCAATAGCAGCAAAACTTGGAAGACTTTAATCCCCAATCTAGGGCACGAAACAGAGAGAGAGGCACCAAAATTACGTTTTTCTTCTTCTCCTTAGACGTACCCAAACTTGCACTTCTTTCGTCTTCCTGGAAATAGACTTCAAAATTTTCCCAACTACAAGAGATATAGAACATGCTGTGAGAGATTGTGCACCAAATCAATTTGATTTATTTCCTTTTATAGGCTCTAGGTGAGGTCGAATAGGTGTCTCTTAGGCTGAAATGATCCCCTTTAGGCTGACTTGGTGTGGAGGTCAAATAACTCATATTTTACTCAATCTTAAGCCTATTTACATGATTCAAAAGCCCAAGAAGGGTCTCTTTAAATGTACAATGACTCTATTAACTCAGAATAAATCCTAGAATTCCTAAATGGGGAGTTTGACCTAAACATGGTGACCCAAGCATGAAACCCATGCTTTAATAGGTCACAATAATAATAATATTTTTTTGTCTTTATTCTTTTTTCAAGTACATTACAAGATGATTCTAGTACATTAAATGAATACTGAACCTAGTTACATTTTCCAACACTCCCTTTTAACTAGGGAGGTATTCATCATATACATATACAATGGAAGATATTGAACACTATATGAACAATGAAGAACTTTAGGCACTGCAATTTCATGGACTAGATTCTTGACCAGGGAAATATATCCATGGGTCTCTCAACGATTTAGGCACCACAATGCCGCAAACTAGATTCCTGACTAGGGAAATCTATCCAGGTGGGACTTAGATGGACTCAATATTTCAGCCCCATTAGGTACCATCATGCTTACTTGCTAACCATCAATCCAGGGACCTAGGAGCATATCAATGGTGAGAGCTCTATGACCCATGCAACCCTCCCTACTTTTGGACCTAGACATCAACATAAAGTGTTGGCCATATATCCTCCCATTAAATGCTTCATTCAAAAAGCCTCAACACCCCTTGATCGAGCAGATCATGGATGACCAATATCTTCCAATAAAATTGATTGGTAACCAACATTCTATAAAATCCTTCGAGAGATTTTCCTGCACAAACATAACCCCAATCGATAATATACTTTCACATGAGCATAAACAAATATAAACCTCTGGGGTCTTTCAGACAACTTGATATTGCTTCTCAACTTCTCATAGTAAGACTATCAACCAAATATTTGATAGAACATCATAAAATTTCCTTCTTCTTTTCATGCAACAACATATCCTCCAAATTTCATTCTTCAATAAAAACCAAGCTAAGCTCTCCCTCTCAACCAGGGAGCATCTTTATCTAGGCTCCCTCTTAATCTTAGGGATATCTCTTTGATTCATGCTTCCTCAAGGAGATCAACTTCTTATTTTTGTTATTGAAGAATATTTTGTGGATTCCAACCATTTCATCGTATTTATTATCATCCTTATCATTCTTATCACATCAACGAGCATATTCATCATACTTGATCAGGAGCTCAAGACCAAGTGTCGTAAAATGGGCAAAAATGAAGTTGCTCAGAATTGCTCCGAAACAGATCGACTGGATAGTGCTCGTCTTCCTGATTCCGGCGCCGCGAACGGTTCGAAAAATGGTCTCCGTATGCAAAAGTTATTCAAGTTCAAAGTTTTGTCAATTTCATTAAAAAATGGCAAATTTGGCTTTGGAAAAATTTTATTAAAAAAAAGAATATTCCACAGAATATTCTGGGAATATTCCGTGGAATATTCCGCAAAATATTCTGGGGAATATTCCATTTTGTAGCCAATGGGAGGGCGCCACGTGGCTAGCCCGGAGGCCGCCACGTGGGCCCCAAGGTCGAAGTTGAATGGCGTTATAAGATTTTTTATGGGTCGGACGGATTCGAACTCCCGACCGCATAGTTATTAACCAAGCGTTTTTACCGTTAGACCAAAGCTTCGTGCGTTGATATATGTTGGCACGAAAATGCATTTATGGTTTAAACTGTTTTGGGCGGGGCCCCGAAGGGGGCCAGCCCCGAAGGGCCAGCCCCCTCACCATATGACCACGCGACGGAACCTTATCCCAGTTCATCGGCGCGCAATGTGCAACGGCGGATTTCAAAGTTTGGTTATAATGCATATAGTGGGTTGTATTTATTCAACGTTTATATTTATTAAAAAACGGTTGAAACAGTTGTATTGACCGCCGAACATGTGAACGCGGGTTTTCATAACCATAATACTTATTGCCCAACCCACTAACCGCCGGTTAACTTGGCAACTCCGCCCAGTTTTGGCGCCACCTCCCCATGTGGCGGCCTTATCTGCAGTTGCTCCACATTTAGTGGAGGTTTTTTAGCCCAAACAGGCAGTTTACTAAAGAGGCCATAACTTCTGCTAGGAGAGGCCTTTGAAGACGAAATTGTTTTTTATTTTGGGTCTCTTCGACCTTCTGAAGCCATTGGCACAGGTTTCATAGCCATCTGAGACCGTTTGCAGGTGATTTTGCTTCGTGGAAGTTCCAGGAGCTATTATGGCCAAATCAGTTTGGGAGCTGCATTGGGAATTGTGCAGCCAGTGAATGTGGAACGAAGGTCATTCCTGAAGTTTTTCAGCATTCTGAATCCATTTCTACAGCTCGTTTTTCCTTTTGAAGAATTCTTCTCACTGTTTAGCTTCAGGGAAGCTTTCAGGGCCAAGAGGGCCATTTCAGTGTTGGAGCTGTTTGGGGACTATGTTCTTCCATTTTTGGTGATTCAAAAGTCTGTTTCTGATATTTTCGACCTTCTGAGTTGAATGGCAGAGGTTTCAGAACCAATTGAGGTCATCTTCACCTCGAAATTTTCCCTGCAAGTCTAAAGGGCCATGAGGGCCAATTGGGGAAAAGTACTGTATCAGGTACAATTTTCACTGTTTAGTGTTTGGGAAATAGCATGTTTAGCTAATTCCTACCTTCTGATTCTGTATTTACAGTCAGATCTGTCTTTTGAGACACTCTTATTCTTGTATTAGCCTTTGTAGCATTTTTAATACAAGAGGACAAGCCTAGTTTGAGAGGCTTGGTCCAGCAGATGTAGCCCAGAGGAGGGGGTGAACTGCTTATCATTTTGATGTCTTTATTTGCTGAAGATGATATGCTAAACAAAACTGATATAAATTGTAAACATCAAATATACATAACTTTCATATACACATAATCACCTACTCAGCTGCAGAAAGTTATTTGTCTTATTCCGCAAGACATCAAATTTCAAGTATGTGTATGTCAAAGACTTCTAAGTGTTAACTTCATTATTTCTTTAGGCAGAGCCTGTAGAGGGCCAGGTAGCTTCTGGAACTCATCCTCTCTTTAGAGGTGACATGTCCGGTGAATGCCCCTACAGTCTATCTCTGTATAAGAAATAAGAAGTTTTCACATTTTCAGAGGTCACTTGGAGTGTATAGCTCAATTTGAAATTATGGGAAATGGATACCTTGCACCCTCAAACAAGTACATTCCATTTTCAGATCAATACTGAAGATTGTGTACAACTTAGGTAGCAAGTACAACCAAATATATAGAAGCATGAAGTTAGCCATACAGAATCACGGACACATTTTCAACTTTATACTTATCATATACCCAAAATTAAGTACAAATCAGAGACATACACTCTTCACAATTTTTCTAGGGACTTTGTCATAAACACTAGACTACATAATAAAAACTTTCATTCTATCTATGGTTTCAATGTTTCTTTCAAAGGTGTACCATGTAACACACCCTATTATAACATATAGCAAACCATAGAAACAAAATATATTTAACAACCTTCAAAATTCAAGATGACAAAATATTAGTTCTGTGATGTAGTGATCCCTAAAAATAAGTTAAAAGAAAAGAGAAATATCTAATAACTTTTATAATTCATATATATTATACTTCCCACTAGGAGTTTATGAAAATCCTAGATTTCATACAAGAGAATCAATCAAAATCATCACAACTTAGTCATTAATATGACCAACTTCCACTAGAGTTAGTTTGCAAACCCTGTATTTTCAATCAACCATCAAAACTGAAATTTCATCAATCTTACACAAATCTCAAATCATCATATTGTCATACATCAGATATTTTTTACATCTACTAAGTTTTAACTCCAAACCCCTAGAATTTGTTTTTCACAAATTCAAAAATCATTATATAAATAGATCTCAGATTGTTATATCACACATACTAGAGAATTTAACTACTAATAAAGTTTAGCTTCAAAACCTTAAATTTCCAAATATCATCATCCTGTAATCCCAGACAATGGTTTATATTAAATCCTAAGACATATGACCATTAATAACTATGCCAACACATGTATCTAGGAATTCATTATCATGCAAAGGTATATCATATTCCCCACAACATTAATACATTAGGAATATACATATCTAGACCAAGCTAGGGTTTTGATCAAAAAATGGACATATCTTCATATAACTAGGGTTTCATCAAAAGGAATTTCATATCATAGCCAAACCCAACTTCACAAAATATCAACAATAAATTTGATTAGACTAAGGTTTGATTAGAAAAACACACACATACCAAGGAAATTATTTTAAGAATTTATAAGGGTCTTGATTACACTTTCCAGCACACCCTAATGAGTTATGGTTTCAATGTAAAAACATAAAAAACCCAACATTACCGAAACTTCAAAGGTTCAGATTTTAGAACTTATCATTCAACCCTAACAAGTTAGGTTTTATTGATCATACCAAAATCCCAAATATGACATCATCAATAAACTTCAAATAGCATTTCACAATATCCCTAAGCAATTTAAGATTTCAAACATTCATATTAGCATACCTTTCAATTATGATTTTCCAGAACCTGCCTACGGTTCTACAAAATCAGATATGAATGGGGTCGGTAGATTTATGAAGTGATGAATCACCCAAAATAAGAATCAATATGAGAGGCCCTCCTTGATACTCCTTGAGAATATAACATATGTTTTCCTAATCAAGATAGTAGAGGGAGAAAGGTGATTAGTATAATCAAAATTTAAACAAGTACATGAAACCAAAACTGAGACGGAATGAGATACTTATCTTCAAGAGTTGTTGAGGCCTCCCTCCAAAGCTTTGAGGGATACCAAAAACTTATAAAACAAGAAAATGTATTTTCCAAAAATATGTTAAAGACCTATAAATTCTAAATATAAAAAATAAAAGGTAATATATCTAAAGCTACAAGCAAAGGACTTAGTAGTGTAATTCCCTAATGTCATATTCTTCGGGATTGAATTCCTTTGATTCTCCTTCTTCAACAATGTTGGTTTGATATTTTTCTCTCTTCTTGTTTCTCGGATTGTCGGGATAGTCACTCCTATAGTGACCCTTTTTATGGCATTTATAGCATTCTACCTTAGACATGTCAAATTTATTTCTTGTTCCTTCAATTTCTTTCCTTTATGTTGAGAAATGTAGGCATTTTATACTCCTTCAGAAATGGTAACTAACTATATCTTTAATTTTTCCCAACTGTAGGCGGTCCATAGTACTTGAATGGTGGGAGATTCCTTACAATTGTTAAGTCTACAACAAATTCACCCCAAGTAGGTGGTAATCCTAATAAGGAAGAGATCACGACTTATTTATTGAGAACAATTTCATCAATGGCCAAAAGCTCATCCTTGATTCTTACTATCTTCATAAAAAAGGAGGCCACTATGTCTTGTTTAGTCATCTTTGTATTCCTTAGCTCATTATTCAAACTTGCTACTTGACCAATTTTCTTAATAGTGAATAACTTTGACATTAGGGGAATTTTGAGGTCTAAAATGGGCCTCCTAAGGAAAATGTACAATCAAAATTCACTTTATGAGAACAAATCACAATTTAGGGGATGACATCATCCCTAATGGTTGAGGTGGCATTGCTTGACTTAAAGGTATTTACTTGTCACATTCTCAATGGTGGATAAAAACTCATGGTTAACCATGGTAGTGCTCTAAGAACTTTTAAATTCAAAGTAAAGTACTCATAATAAATGTCATTTCAGATTTTTTGAACAAAATTCATACACAAAATAATCTATTACATTTATTATATTATTTTTATATAGTACATCAATTACATGTTATTATACAATTTAAATAATATAAATTTTAATTAATAACATATTATATATATAATAATTTATGAATTTATATTTATATTTTGTTTTAAGTTATTTAAGTACAAAGGACAAATGCATTAGTTGTTCAATGATAATGACTTTTTATTGAAAAACTCATTCTTATTTATAGTCACATCAATATAATTTTTTTAGTAATTTTATTTTGGTACAACTTTTGAATTGAATTTAACCATATTTACATTAAATGTGGTGCAAAAAGTGAATTGAAAATTCATAAATATTATTTTATTGATTTAGCTATTATTTTATTATTTCCTTAGGAGGCCCATTTTAGACCTCAAAATTACCCTAATGCAAGGCTTCATACATTCTCTAAGCATGATCGATGATGCATATTAATGGGAAAAGGCTATCCTTTATTAACTCTACCATTAGATTCATGGCCACCAATTCTAGTTCCCTGAATTTCACTTTTTCACCATCACTCGAATATTCTATAGACTTCTTTACTTTTCCTTTGATCAAGTCCAGTACCTTATTCTTTTCAAGGATGACGTAAATTCTCTTCTTCCGGGACCTGTAGTTTGAGGCTCCTTCAAGTTTGTTTTCTCCTTTGATTGTGTTAGACTTCTTCCTAGAGTGTAGTAGATTCCTTCCCTAAAATTATCCTTTGAATGGTTCCTTAATTAACTGTTGAAGACTTCCTTTATCTTCCTTTTTTCACCAAATCTTCGATAGCATGCTAGAAAATCATAAAGGCAGAAATATTTTCTTATTCTTGATAATTACTTGTGATGCTTCTTGTTATTATGATTCTTTATATCTTCTTTCTTTTAGTTCTTCAAGCAATTACCAAAGCAAGAACAAATAAAAAATAGACACCAGATGTAGGCACTATGCCAGGGTAAAACCCCCCTCAAAGGGAAAACCCAGTTAAGATAATTCTTCCTTTCAATAGTATTCTTTGAGACTCTTCACCCTAGAAATATACCACACCTTCCCTCCACACCAAGTCAGCCTCCCAGATCTTCGACCCCTTTCCATCAATTTCGACTACGCAACAAAGTCCAGTAGCAGATAGCTTTCGACAACAGCAAAAATTGGAAGACTTAGATCTCCAAATATAAGGAACGAAACAAAGAGAGAGTGGCACCAAAATTTTGTTTGTCTTCTTCTCCTTAGACTTACCCAAACTCGCACTTCTTTCAGCTTCCCGAAAATAGAATTTGAACTTTTCCTAGCTACAAGAGATATTGAACTTGTTGTGAGAGAGTGTGCACCAAATCAATTAGATTTCCTTCCTTTTATAGGCTCCAGGTGAGGTCGAATAAGTGTCTCTTAGGCTGACATGATCCCATTTAGGCTGACTTGGTGTGGATGTCTCATAATTCATATTTTACTCAATATTAAACCTTTTTACATGATTCAAAAGCCCAAGAAGGGTATATTTAAATTAAAAATGACTATGTTAACTTAGAACAAAACCTAGAAGTCCTCAATGGGGAGTTTTACCTAAAACATGGTGACCCAAGCATGAAAATTGTGCTTTAATAAGTCACAATAATAATAATAATAATAATTTTCTTTATTCTTTTGTCAAGGACATTACAAGATGACTCAAGTAAATTAAATGAAGACCGAACCTAGTTACATTTTCCAACAACATGTTGTAGAGAAATTCTCCTAATATATCTTAAATATAGTCTCCCCAATGTATTTCTTTGTCATTTTAATGTCTGCAATATCCCCCCCTTTGAAATCAATGACAAAGGGATATGGCTTCCTACCAGTTCTCCCACAATTTTGTGTGGAACTGGTCCTATTTATGAGTGGATTATCCCCCTAACATTGTGTTGTAGGTGCCTACTAATGCTTCTCCAACTATTCTTATGTTTTCCTATCTCCCCTTTATACCATGCTACCATTGGTTGTAAGTGTCTGCCTATGTTTTCCAATTGTTGTAGATCTGATATAGTCTCCCCCTAAGACCATACTCCCTTCATTGATAAGTGTCTATCATGTCTAGATTCTCTAATTTCCCCTGAGTTATCTTGTTTACCTAGTGTTTCCTTCATACATATGTAAGTGTCTACCAATTCTCTCCAATTGTGCTTGAACTTTCTTGCGGACCCATGGATCTAGTGAAGTCTCCCCTTGACAAGGTGTTGAGAATTCCCCCTATCATACTGCGAAGATGCCTCATTCTTTATTTCCTTCATTTTTTTAATACCTACATTCACCTCTATCAATGTCTTCCTTTATCAATATTCTTTCTTGATTGAGATTTGTTCATATCTGCTATCATACTCTCCCATCAACCATGAGAGTTCAAATATTATCAACACTCTCATCTCTTCCATTAATAATTGCTTCCCTAATAATTATCATCTTTCCTGCTTTTTCTCTTTCATATTTTCTTCCTTTTACATCATCAATAATATTCTTGGTATGTTCAATATCTCTTAAATCATTTCAGTATTTCTTATGCATTCCACCTTTTTAATATTACACCAAATCATACTTGTCATAATAATCATAGAACTTCTTTATTAGGAATAAATTAAAATAGATCAATCATGGGTTTTCCCTTAGGGCACCTAACATGATTAGTAACTCATATCAGGGCCTTGGACACTCAAGGCAAGTTCATTTATGCCTCAACTTGTTTTCTTCTCCAAACCTTAGAGTGAAATTATCCTTGCATGATACAAATATTTCCTTCCCTAATTTGGTTAGGGAACATCATGTTGCATTCTCATGCAATGTGACCAATATTGTGGCATCTAAACCATCTTGTATAATACTTCAATGAGAGAGAAATTGGAATTATTTCTTCTATTGAATCTATATGAATCCAATTTTCCTGCAAACTTGCTTCTATAGGACTGATAACCATTTATGTTATAGGATTTGCAATCCCTAGCCTTATGCCCAAAAATTTTGCATAAAAATCAAGGACCATGAAATTTACTTTGATACATGGGTGCGAAAGATCACCTTGAAGATATTTTGAAGATATTGTGCCTTGGAGGAGGATTGCTAATTTCATGATGCTTATTTTTCATTAATTTGTTGTCTTCTTCCTAATGGGGCTTATTGAGAACATCAACACAACTTCTTGGGAGTAGCAACATATCCTATTTTTCCTTCTCCATCTTTGTCTTGGATCTTACCCTCAAATTCAATCATATTTTTCTTTAAGATGACTTGTCAAAATTTCTTCTATTTTTTGCCTCTTCTATCTCGATCTTTAAGAGACCAATTTATTATTATATTTTGATAAACTTTAAATTCTTCTCTTCTATTTCTCTTGTCATAAGTGAGCTCATTTTTCATTGTAATTTCCTTTTCAAAAAAAAATCATTTTTTTATTGTACTTTCTAATCAAAGTTTCACTTCTTTAATTTTTCTTTCTACTTCTTTCTTTATGCAATAAGTCTCAATTTGATGAGGAACATTATCTTAATTATGTGTAATAGATAATGAACATACAAAAGTGTAATGACCTTCTTTACCACAATTGTAACATAATGAAATACCTGATTCTTTATCATCCATGAGCATGCAGGTGTTTCCTTTGGGATCCAATATGTTGCTCGTGTGATTGCAACCCTTGTTTTCCTGAGAGTAGCTTCTTCTTACTCTTTCCCTTATTTTCCATAGCTCCTTTGTTTTTCCTTCTAGTTTTTAACTATTTGCAAAGGAACCTACTCTAATCCCACTTGTTGGGCCAAAGATCACGCTAAGAGGGGGGGGGTGAATTAGTGTGAGATAAATTTAACCATTTCACAACTTTTCATCAATAAACAGTTATGGATCAATGAGTCATAACCATTTGCAACATATAAATAATTAAATAAATACACCATGAACCTATCATCACATAAATAAGACATTAAGGAGCCATCACATCAACACAAGAATAAATTACGTGGAAACCCATTGTTAACACTAGGAATCATACAGGCAAAGACGACATTATTTAATGTCAGGCAGAAGGATTTACAAGGCTGAGAGACATTAGAGAATCTAGAAAGTATTTAAAAATCTCTAAGGTATAAGGAAAAATAAAATTTGAGCAAGCCATAAATGATTTTGCGCGCAAAAACCTTCGATAAGAGCGCCTTTGTGTGCCTTTAGACCTGAAAAGCGCGCAATCCTGGGAGTGGCGGAAGTCACTTTCCGGGACTACAAAAAGGAGACTCCAGGACAGTGATTTCACACTTGAAGCTGCCTAAGGACAGCCACCAAAGCCTCCTTAGGACATCAAGGGAGCACACAATGGAATAAATGTGGCACACAATGGAATCATCCCCCTCTCTTGGGTCACCATCCACAATGTACCAAGAGAGGGAAGGAATATTTTACTTTTCCTATAAAAGGCCACCAAGAGATGAACAACTTGAGAGCACATTGTTATGCTGGCCAGAATTGCCCCAAGCAATACCAACAATCTGTGATCCAGAGCATAGATAGAGGGGACTCAATTTTCGGCCATCCAACAAATTCATTCCACCATAGTAGAGAGAGGGATACTTTGCACCGAGGCAAGATTTGAAGTAAAGACATCCTTGCATCGAGACTTAGTACCCCCAGTTCTAAGGGCCCCTTGGAAAGTGGGTTAAAGTTTCATCCTCATTTCCTACCAGCACTCAATAAGAGGGTCGTAAGCACCACCATTTGGATTATTTCAATTGTTTGACTCTATTTAGAGCTTTTGTTTTATTTGTTTTAGATTTTAGTTTAGTTTTTATGTTTGAATATGCATGCTATTTCTCTATCTAGTATGTTTATGTTCTAGCATGTTCCACTAACTTGCTTGACTCCATATCTTTTTTTCCTGTGACCAATAAATTAAGAGGGTAAACCACACCCCTTAAGTTGGTGTGATTTATACATGTGTGCACCAAACACACTAACACAAGATTGGTGACTCCACAAACGTTTATTTACAAGTTTATGTGGTTGTGCATTTTTGCAGAGACCTCTGTCTGTGCTGTGGAGTTGGACTGAAATTTCCGCATTTTTCTCCTTCAGACCCTAGTTCATCCCAAGTGACAGACTGAAGCAGAATAGCTCCAAAAATTACTTTTGCAGGAATTTTCGCGCTTTTCCCTAAGACAGGGGCACCCAAGGCGCGCGTTCAGAGCTGACCTGAGCATAGTCATCGTGCTTGTTGTAGCCTTTCGCGCACAAAAGATAGAATGAGAAATTTATCCCATTTTCCTATATTTAGGTTATATAAGAATATCTAACTATCCATAGTCTGTATCTCTTGAGGAATGTTAGCATAGGTAGTTTGAGCCATGAATAATTTCAATATACCACTGTAACTAATTACCATAATTTATATTTAATTAGTTAGTGTGGCCAAGACCAAACCTCTCTGTGTGGTTGATATGAGATTTTTGAACTTTAAATAAGGAGTAAAGCGATAAAAGCGCAACTACAGAGGTTGGAGTGTTGTTTTGTGAAAATTTTAGGCTTGGTTGGAGTGTTGTTTTGTGAAAATTTTACAGAGGTTTTGGTGTTGGGATCTTGTTGATTGGTTTTTCTTCTAAGGTCATATTCTCTTTGAGACTCTATGATGACATTTTCCATGTCTTGATAATAATTTTCATCATCATCTCTTTTTTCATCATAAGGTGTGTATAGACCTTGCTTTCTATCGTAATGAATCTCAAAGTCATCATTATCTACCCCTAGCATGTTGATATCATCTTCCTTTGTTATCTCATATGTTTCCTCAACCTCACTTACATAGTTTTGATGAAAGGGAGGAGTGATCTATTGATCATCTTCCCTAGGTCTATTTGGAGGTTGGTTCCTTCTAAAATTCTGATTCCGGTTCCGGTTTCTGTTTTGAGGAGTAGTTTGGTTTTGACTAGCTTGTGCTCTCTCAAGGATGCTAATTTTATTTATCATCTCTTTCATCATTCTCTCCATCTTTGAGTTGGAAGTAGAGGGTGTATATTCCTCTCTAAAGGACACTCTCTTTTCATTTTTCATTCTTGCTCTCTTCTCCATCAAGTTTACTTCCACAGAAAGAGCACCTTTTTGCATCTCTTCAAGAGTTGCAGGATCTCTCTCTCTCAGCTGATAGGCCATCTCAGGGTCAAACCCTTCATGAAACTTGTTTAAAGCTGAGCCTTGTGGAGGTTTTAGATCTGTGGAAAGTGCATTGTATACACTATTAAATCTGGTACAATAAGCCTGTACACTTTCCCTGGTGTTTCGATGGAGGTTCTTTTAATCAGAAACGACCTGGAGAGGATTCTTCTTTACTTCCCATTTGTTTAAGAATGTCTGATGGAAGGCTTGGAGATCATTGATACTATGGGGGGTTAAACCTTTAAACCATTTTCTGACCTCCCATCCTAAGATTTGAGCAAATAATCTAAGCTTGACATAATCATCATCAATTTCATTTCTGTCAAAGTAGTCATTCATCTTATCCACGTGTTGTGATGCACTTGTAGCATTACTAGCATCATATAATGGAATTTTGGACTGATAGTCCTGTGGAAGATTGACTAATGGTACAGGAAGGACTAAGGGAGCATACCATGTAGCCATGGCAGGAGGTGGAGGTGGATTTACAAGAGGTGGATTAACAAGAGGGAACGTGGGTTGTAATGGAGTGGTTTGAATAGTGGATGTAGGGAGCGCGGAAGTGGATGGACCAGGAGTAGACAGCTGAGCTGATCTTGGATGAGAGACACCTAAGTTGTGAAGGAAATGTAAATCAGGAGGTGTTTTTTCTCTACTACCAGGATGTTCACTTATTTTAGGAGATGAAACTGAAGACTCAGAATCTAACTGATCTAAATCATCAAGAGACCTAGTTCTAAAGGGATTTACTAAGTCAAATTGTGATTGTTGTAGTGCTGAAATATTTTCAGGAACTAAATTAGCTCTTAAGGGTGATCTGAAAACAGTTGATAATTTAATCCTAAGAGACTTCCTAAGGATACTTTCTGGCTTATCAACTATCTTTGGTGGATCATGGTCGGGATAGGCTCTAGTATGAATCTTTCTAGGAGCCACTATGCTGTGTTTTTCAGACCCAAATAAACAAGAAAAGTTCAACCAGGTATGACAGTCTTTAAATGGTCAACTAATCTGTTTACACAAATTTTAATCCTCCAGTCCTCTAACTGAGTTTGAATGATATTACAATTATAAGGGTTATTCCCAGTGGAGTCTTAAGGTCTGTTGGGGATTGTGGAGTCTCCAAGTGGAAGTTTTTAGCTCGTAAGGAGGTAAAAGGTTTTATGGTCCACCACCATGTTTATTGGATACCAATCTGAAATATTTTTTTGGGTTTTCTGAGTTATTTTTCAGTTGTGTGGTTTCTAAGAATGTCCTAACTCTGTTTCAAAACTTAGCTACGGTTATGAGACAAAGACAGTCTACTCTTATGGCTAAGCCAGCTGATCTTTCAAGGTTAGATAAAGTCTTATGAGAATCCTAGGGTTTACCTAGTTTGTCACTGATTCAAATAAGTTTTACCATGATTACCAGTTCTTGGTAGTGCTTGAAAAGGCTGCTTTTACTCACAAGGTTTTTATGAAATTTTAAAGGGAACCAGAGATTCTGGGTTTGATCCGCAGCAGAGTCACCAGAAATGTTAGCACCTTGTAATTAGCAAGATTGGAAAAAGTCCAACTGCAGGGAGAACATTATTTCAACCACTTTGGGATTCCAGGATCTAGCCCTCCTAAATCCGGAGAGGGATCTCTCCAATAAGTGCAAATATGGATTTGTCTTTGGAGCTTTGGGTAATTATATTAGGCAAGTTATGAAGGTCGAGGGTTTGTTTTGTTTTTGGATGGTTGAGCATGATTGTTGTTTGAGGTGGAAAGTTCTAAGTGCAAAGAGTTTCAAAGGTGTGAAGTTGCAAGAAAATAGAACAAGCTTTGGCCAGAAAGATAGATAATTGCAAGTTTTAGTCCATTGGGCTATGGAGTCATAATAGGGTTTAATTGAAACAATCAGGTTCAAGAGTGGTCCATGGGGCAAGTCATCTATGTCTAAGGATCTCTTTAAAGTTTGATTTATGGAATGAAATGAGACAAAAAGAAGGGGAATTAAACAAATGAAGAACAAAGAGTAGCCTAGGATCTGGTAAGTACTTTGAAACTAGCCAGCCTTTGACAAACAATTAAGAAAGACATAAAAGTAATCTAGGATTTGGTAAGTACTTTGAAACTAGCCAGCCTTTGATCCACTTTCAATAGAAAACATTTTTTAAAAACAAAGGGAAACTTGAAGGCAACTGTTGGAGCAGAAAACTAGCGGGCCGGGCTCACCACAAATCCTCTCCTTGCTCTGCTTTACTTGGTTACTTTCAAGACAAACACAAATATAACACAGAATGGCCTAAGATCTGGTAAGTAATTTCAAACTAGCCAGCTTTCAACACATTCCAAGGGAAACATTCAGACAGTCTTTGGGGATAAAACTAGGACCAGGGCACACCATATCTTCCTTAGTTCATCTCTACTTAACATGAAATAGAAAGTAGCATCCAAAGACAATATTCGACTAAGACAATAGGACGAAACCTTTAACGTTACGATAACCAAGGCGGAATTAAATCATTCCTAAATAACACAGATTTGGAAGAAAACATGAAGATAAAGATTTTCAGTCAGAGAAGGGTATTGATATACAGTAGGTCCTAACTCTATGCATGTTGTTCTTTACAAGAGAAGGTGAACACAGTGAAAACATAAATAAAACAACAATTCACAATAAGCAATAACATCACTGTCGACATAGACCAGGATCCCATAAATCAGCTTGTATTGATGCTTCAAACCAGTTACAGCTTTAAGTCCAATTCTTTAGTTTAGCAATCATCTACACTCCCCAGACTAACTAGTTTATCGCAAGCAGAGCTTCAAGAGCCAGTGAACACTATTTACAGGTAGAAGTCTTACGCTCAATTACATTTCAAAGTTCAGCAACCAACTCAACCAACAATATCTCATCTTCTACAGAGGTATTTATAGAAGAATGAGGAGGTGAGATAGAATAAAAGATCTCCCATGGCAATTAATACATATTAATGACTTCTTGGCCTTTGAGGGGCTCAATGGAGAAGCGTACAGGTATTCTTACTATATTAATTTATTTAAATTTAAGATTTAAGCTCGGTGGAAACTTTTTTTGACTTTTGAGGCTCTGTGTCATGTTGGAGTAACTCTGCAGATATTTTTGCATTAAGTTTTTTGGTAGAATCAACTCTCTGGCTGCGTTGAGGCAAATATCTGATTTTGAACAATAACTTCGGCCTCTGTTTGAATGCTTCGAGGCACAGGTGGCTTGGTGGTAGCTGGGAGGAATCAATTTGCCTTAGATGTGGCGGTGGAGGCCTTTCTGTCTGATAAAACACTTATGATTTTCTTTAACTATGTTTTAATTTGGAGGATTAGGCTTTTGATAATAAATCTTAGCCGTAATCCCCGCAAATATGTCTTCAATCTTCAATTCTGGTGCGCTCTGTCTTCAACACTGATACTCTTTTAATTTATTTATCTTTGTGTCTTTTTGATGTGCAGGCCGCGCAGGGCTCATAAGGCATCAATGCCCATGAAGCATTGATGAAACGTGGAATTCGAACCCCTCGAATGGTTTCCTTTGATGAATCAAAGGCACAGGAAATGTCTTTCCTAGCCCTAGGCTTTTTATTTCAATATAATGGAAAACCATTAATCCTGAAAAACACACAAAATATTAAGAAATCCTGCGTTGTGGGTTTAACTGCTTCATAGGGTGTCGAGAGAGAGTGTGGACATTGGATGGCATCATCCAATGGTGTAGATTCATTTAGAGGAGGTCAGTAAGGAGAGCAAAGGGAGAAAATGAGTCGGATCCGTCGATCTCGTAGAGATTGACGGTCGGGATTGGTTGTAAGTACATAAAGTGAATGAGTCACTTTATTTGGATAATAGAAGAAATGCAAAGAAAATATGCAAAATTCCCTTTGGCGGGGGTAAAATACAAAGGAGAAGAAATTGGGGCTTTGGGATGAATATGAGCCATCAGATTAGATCCGCCCATACGAGATCAATGGTGGAGATTCACGTTGAAAACCCTTTGGTAGAGGCGAAGGGTGATAAAACTATGAGGGAAAGATTTGGGACCGTCTGATCCGAACATGTGGACGGCCCAGATCCAATCAGAAGATCGCAATCAGTAGGGGGAGAAACAAAAGTTAAAAACGCACCCGATGGAAATATCTGATGTGATTAGATGAAGACCATCGATCTGCAGATCAGATTGACAGTGGGAGATGCGTTGGGAGATCGCAATCGACAGTCGAAGGTGGGGTGATGCGACTGCGCGATCGGGGAAGGCCGATGCGATTGCACGATCGGGCCATCGCAATCGAAAGTTTTTTTTAAAGGAGCGCAATCGGAAGAGCTTTTGCAGAATTTTCCGATGCGATGGGTGGAAAAATAGGAAAGCGCGTTGACCGTTGGATTGTCCCAATGATCAACGGTGGAAATGGGTTCGGCCAATGAACAGGCGGGGCCATGTTATAATGTATGAAACCAAAAAATTAATGAAAAAACAAAGGTTTTATGGCTTAAGGGCGGAAAATATATATAAGGCTTGGCGCCCGGTTACACGGCCAGTGGATATATGAAATTTAATATGCCCAGGGCGTGTAAAAAAGGTGCCAATCGCAATCGGAGCCTCGGGCTTGGTCTTTTTGATCTAACCATTTTCAAAGTTTGCGATGCGATTAGCGCTGTGAGGGGTTAGCGCATGGTTTGTAGGGCGTGGGCATGTGGGGGAAGTGGTTTATGATTTTGGCCCAAGGGGGCTTAAACCCTTACACAAAAATATGTATTTTTTACGATTTTCTTTAGTTTTCAAAGGGTTTTGAGGGTTTCGATAAGGCAAAGAAAGAGTCTTTAAACCTTATCAAAGGGGTTTTGATGGAGGGGAAAGGGGAAAATATGAAAAATGAAGGGTTTTTATTCAGAATAAAGGGGAGAAAATGAGGTTAGTTTTGAAGTGGAAGGAGGGAAAATGGTGATCTGCAGTAGTCTTTTCTCTATGGAATTAGCAAGATTTCAGAGTGTGAAATGGAAATAACAATGAATATTTGGATAGAGGCATGATGCCTTCAAGAGTCTTCAAGAGATAACACTTTTTAGCAATAAAATTTGTTCCTTGAAGGCTTCAAAAAGGTTTAGCCATCCTTTGCTATAACAAATTTTATAGGTGGCTAACAGGTTCAAGTAGTGGAAGATCACATCGAGCATCAACAACAAGTTCTCCAATTCTTAAAGGATAACCTAAATTTGGCACAAAATCGAATGAAACAACGGGAAGATCAACATCGCATTGAAAGAAGTTTTGATGTAGGAGAATGGGTATTTTTATGGCTACAACCATACAAATAAATGTCCCTCAAGCAAGCTAAGAAGGATAATAAATTATCGCCAAAGTAATATGGTCCTTACAAGGTGTTGCAAAAGATTGGTACTATGGAATGAAAATTGGACCTTCCTGCTTCCTCTTGAGTGCACTCAGTTTTCCATGTTTCATTCCTAAAGAAGGTTATGAAGATGTGTCACATGTGGGTAGCCGCCGATGGATATGGGCAAAGTTTTCCATCATCGCATCCCTATGTCGCTCGAGGGACTCTTCAAGAAATATTTTCAAATGAGATCCTGCTCTCTCATATTTATTTTCTTAACCCATGGGAGTTTGTCAGGGTTTGTAAGGTTGGTATTGCAAAGGTTCAACCAGTTCAAGACCTAACTCCTTATACCCTAACCTTGTTGGCGACATGCAAAGAAAAACAGAGAAAGAGCATACTAATATGATACCATTGATCCAGACTTATATAGGAATGAAACAGAATAAAAATATAACCATAAACTCAAATATGCAACAAAAATAAAATTATATTTCATTAATATCAAATAACTTAAATACGCTTACATACATAATGGAAATAAACTAGCTCGGGCGATGGTAGCTTATCTCTGAGAAGAGATGTGGAGGCTACAAGCCTTTGAACTGTCTTACAATGAGGCTCAACTGCCTATTTATTATTGAGAAACAATGGAAAACCCTAATTATCCAAAAACCTAACCCTAGGATATGAAACACCAAAACTGTGGGCCCTGTTGGGGTAATTGGTACATCAACTTCGTGGGGTCATAACTTTGGCATACAATCTTCTTTCGATGCACACAGTACCTCGTTAGAAATATATATTCGAGGACTACAACTTTCAACTAAACATTCTTGTCAAAGACTCAAATTTTTCTATTTTCCAAAAAACATCGTTTAGGGCCTAAAAATAGTTTCAGAAGTTCAGGACCCAGAAAATTGCCAAAAATAGTAAATTGTGTTGCAATTAAGGAAACTGAAAAAATGAAAGAAAAAAAGGTGGGGCCAAGTGGAATAGGTGGGTGGCCACTAATATCCACCTAGATCATGGAGACATGAAAACTCTTCAATGGATGGTGAATGAATTCTGAGGCATCCAATTTCGTTTTAGTTTTGGTGATCTAGGAACCGGTTTACGTGATATCACGGTATGGTGAGGGTGGAGGTGGTTTAACCTCTAGAGTCCCTTGGTTTTTTATGGGTTTTTCTATCCCATGAGATCCCACATCCATGCTTATAATATGGCACAAGGGTGATTAGGTGAAATAAATATTTTTTTCATCTCAATCTATGGTCGGGTGATACGTGGAAGTCCCTAACTTGGTTGGATTTTGCATATGGTTAATAATATCTAAGTTTCTCTTGTCTTGGATGAGTAAATATACTTGTTATTAAGTGGATTTAATTTTTGTTGTATCATTGTTTTATGTCTAGTTATATGTTGGTTATAAGCATGGTTATATGATAGATCTACGTATGGATCTTAACATATTTTAATTAAAGAATGTCTGGTTAATGAATGCATGAACTAAATGGTGTTATGAAAACTATTTGTGAGAAGCCATTGTTCCTCCTTGTTAAAACTCAGATAAGTTTCATATCGCTATGCTCAAATATTAATTCATGACCCGTAGGTTGCATGTTTATCATGTGTTTGACGGATTTTCGGTCTTGGTTGGGAGGGGTCAGGTCAAATATTGGTTCAAGTTTTGGTTTGGAAGATTTTTTTCTATGTCATTCATCATTTCTGGAGGTTTCACTGAGTTCTGGGCAGTGTCCTGAGTCCTAGCCTTAAAAAAGTGTATTAGAATTCAGGGTCATTGGCATAGAACTAACTGGAAAAATCCACAATCGCTAGGAGGCAGACCTATGCTTGAAAAAGAGAGTTAACTCAGGGGTTGGACACTTGAAAGGGTTAGGTAGCTCTTGGAGGTCCTATAGTACCTGAGGGAGGTCAGTAGAGTCTTAAGTTGTCGACTCCATTTCCTTAAGGTCATATAGGAGATTTAGTTTTATCATAGTGACTATCTACTCATTTTTAACCCAGGTAAATCGATGAAAGTGGGTAAATGTGAGAGGAGGAGGGTTACAATTTTAGTTTGGCCCTGAATCAAGCTTCATTATATACATATTCAGTACTTAAACATGGATCTACATGTGTGGGGCTCTAGTTCCACTTTTGTCTCCTTTGGTGCCCAAGTCAGGTCTATAGATCTCCCAATCACTGGGATGAAGAAGAGGATCGGTCAAACTGGATTACCATGGATAATACTTTAGGGTATTACAAAAATGGGGAATTTGGTCACCAAAATTACAACTAACATGACCTCCATGTTGGAATTCCAAAATCAGAATGAGGTTGCATGGGGACATGCAACCAAATAGGCTAAGGGGAGATGTTGGGTTCTTCCTATTAAAAAAATTATGCTAAAACATCCAATTTTTCCTATAAACCTTATCATATTTCACTCCTAACTCTATCCAAATCCTATATTTTCATCATAGGTTTACTTGTGTTTATTTTTAAAATTACCTTGTTTCTTTGTTGGGAACTAACTAAATAAAGGTTGATTAAAAGTAGTGCATAGGTGTGTTTGGTTTGAATAAGATATGGTAACATTATATATAGGTTTGATTTGCAATAAAAAGGATCGGGCTATTGATTTAAATTAAATTATAAGTTTTTGGTTACAATATAATATACGGTCTCATATACCTTGGTTATGTACTGAAAGAGTGATATTTGTCAGCTTTCTATACACTTCCCTTTTGACCAAGGTCTACAGGTCTTGGCTACAGTCAACTATTAGGTAGATGTAATCATAGATGTGATAATATTCCAAGTGTATGCACTCGTAGTTTCAATCATGTGTCAACTGGGCACAAGTTGCAATGACACATAAAGAAGTTACAATTTGAAGGGGATTTCATTGTTAGATTTACGAGGATTACAGGGTAAAAGTGTAGTTACTATATCTCGTGGAGAACTTTTACATGAGCTAAAAACTATTTTCAATAGGTTGTTATCCGATGATGAACTAAGTCCATTGGGATCCCGATTAGATATCGACCATTCCAGGATGTTTCAACCATTTTAATAAACTCAGCTATAGCCGAGATGATAATTCTCGACCACTCATAGGCTTGTGGAAGATCAATCATTTTGGACACCAAGTTTAGGTTATATAAGAATATCGAACTATCCATAGTCTGTATCTCTTGAGGAAAGTTAGCATAGGTAGTTTGAGCCATGACTAATTTCAATATACCACTGTAACTAATTACCATAATTTATCTTTAATTAGTTAGTGTGGCCAAGACCAAACCTCTATGTGTCGTTAATATGAGATTTTTGAACTTTAAATAAGGAGTAAAGCGATAAGAGCGCAACTACTGTTTCCATTGTTATTCATCTATGAGTTTATAATATCAAGATTGTTGTTTGTGTAATCGGTGAAGGTTTTAATACTACATTTGTGCTCTATGCTCTAGTATGTGTTGAAGGATTGTCTATTTTCATTGTTCTGTGATGAGTAGTTAGAATAATATAGGCGTAGACCGAGCCTTGAGTTGGGCTCTCTAAAGGCGTGGTCACGTGCCATAATTATTTTGTTTTCTTTGAATTGTATTGTTTGTTTGTAGTTCGAACAAAAGTTGAATGACCCTGTGAATAGAAATATGGTTTATATATATATATATATATATATATATATATATATTCAAGTAGTTTTGTTTTTTTTATTTTCGATATATGAATTTATTATGTGTGTTATGATAGTTAGAAATTTGCCATTGAAAGGTTATGTGAAATCATTTAAATGATTTTCTTTAATGGCTTCTTCTTCTTCTTTTGTCCTTTATGAATAGAATTTTGGTTTTCTTTTTTCGATGTATGTGTTCAAATAGTTTTGTTTTTTTATTCTTGATATATGAATCTATTATGTGTGCTATGATAGTTTGAAATTTTCTATTGAAAAGTTATGTGAAAACTTTTAAATCTTTTTCCTTTAAGTTGAATCACCCTGTCTTTTGTCCTTTGTGAATAGAACTATGGTTTTGCTCTTTCGATATATGTGTGTGTGTATTCAAATAGTTTTGTTTCTTTGATTCTCGATGTATGAATCTATTATGTGTGTTATGATTGTTTGAAATTCGTCATTGAAAGGTAGTGTGAAATATTTTAAATGTTTTTCCTTTTGATTTGTTTAATTGGATTGGTGTTAGTTTAATTTTTAAAATGTCATAAAACAATTAATTGCTGCAAAAATATAAATTAAAATAAAATACTACTTCAAAAACTTTGAAGCCACATTGAGCTTACCTATTGGAGAAAATTAAGTAACTGAAGGGCCATACAACTGAATTGAATTAAGAAGTAGGACCCTTTTGATGATACATCCATTCCCATGCATTTATCTTAGGTCATCTTAATGAGTGAAAAATCTTGTCATCTGTGAATACAACACTGAGGGTCTCATAAAGTTACTAACCCGATCGACAATTAAATTGACAATGTATGATTAGTAATATTTAAGAATAATCAAAAATCCCATCACAAACAAAGGTTATGTAACCATAAACCATAATCATCAATGAACATATTCACCCAAGAAACCGCGGGCCATAATTATAACAACGAACACACCAATGAAACCGTGAACCATAACCAAGAAACTACAAAAAAAATTCAACAAACTAGAACCATGAAACCATAAAAATACACCTTGGACAATCTCAAAACTTGTACACTCACATTTTATTTAATGCTTGATGTAATCATGGTCGTAGTATATATAATCCACTATGTGGTGTTGGGGTTTCTTGTAGGTCAACCATAGAACGAGAGTCCAACCAAATTCGACGTTTAACCATATGACTCTACACATTCGGCCATCCATATGAACATCATTGAAAATCCCATTGTGATCATGCCTTGCCAAGGTCCATAAGATCAGGTCCTTAGGAGTCCCTACTCATCCGCATGATGACATTATGCCAAGTGGCCACCCATGAGGGGTGACTCATGTCACCCATATTTGGGATTTTCACCAATCCAAAACTGCCAAATGTACTTGCCACATGTCAGTCCCTGGTGTTTCCACCCCACTATGTTAATTTCATCTGCTAACATGTCATGCCACTTTTTTCCACATCATATGTCATGTCTTGTAATCTGCTGCCACATGTCCAACTTGACATGTCATCGCTAAGTGGAAGGAGGACCACATGTCATCTACGTCACCCTATTTTTCCAATCTAACTGTGACAAGTCTCAAAAATCCACTCAGATCTATCACTTGTGCTTGCAATGAATGCATGCCATGTGTCACTATTTTATTAGATCAGCATGATTGGTTAAATGTTGTGCAACTATTACATCATCCATCATTTATTCTTTAAATCAAGGTTGGACCTTATGAAATTTTCACATTATTTAACTCTATTATCTCATGCACAATTTTGTGCACTTGACACTTTGATTCACTTGATTCATTCGCCCTAAATATGCACACTCTTTAATGAATTTGGTGTAAGGGGTTTTGCACTATAGGTTTAGGTTCTCCGCTTAATTTTGATCTTCAAATGGCCATAACTTCTCATTCATGAGGATTTTTTTAGAGTGTGATATACCATTGGAAAGGAATTGATGAACCCTACAAAACCATGTTGTTAATAGCATCATTAAAGCATCACAACCTTGTCAAAAACCTATTAAATTAAAACTTCCTTGGACTTCACGTGAATGGGTATGCAAGATGTCAAACTATCATACTGCTTCCTTTGACCCATGAATGATAATGTTATTGCCTCAGAAATCCCCTTTAACATCAATGACACTTATTATCATCAATGAAAACACTATGTGCAACAATATCCCTCTTTTTCACTCCTGGAAACATCACTAGACATTAATAGCCATTGATGGAAATGCATCAAACTTTCCATGAAATGTGTTAGAAAATCATAAAGGAAGAAATATTTTATTGTTCTAGATAATGACTTGTGATGCTTCCTATTATTATGATTCTTTGTATCTTCTTTCTTTTAGTTCATCAAGCAATTACCAATGCAGCAACACATAAAACAATAGACACCAAATGTACGCACTATGTCAGGGACAAACCCCCCTCGAGGGGGAAACCCAGTCAAGATAATTCTTCCTTTCAATAGTATTCTTTCAGACTCTTCACCCTAGACATATACCAAACCTTCCTTCCACACGAAGTCTGACTCCAAGATCTTCGACCCCTTTCTAGTAACTTCGACTAGGAAACAACTTCTAGTAGCATATGGCTTCCAATAGCAGCAAAACTTGGAAGACTTCAATCCCCAATCTAGGGCACGAAACAAAGAGAGAGGTACTAAAATTACTTTTTTCTTCTTCTCCTTAGACGTACCCAAACTTGCACTTCTTTCATCTTCCTAGCAATAGACTTCAAACTTTTCCCAGCTACAAGAGATATAGAACATGCTGTGAGAGATTGTGCACCAAATCAATTTGATTTATTTCCTTTTATAGGCTCTAGGTGAGGTCGAATAGGTGTCTCTTAGGCTGAAATGATCCCCTTTAGGCTGACTTGGTGTGGAGGTCAAATAACTCATATTTTACTCAATCTTAAGCCTATTTACATGATTCAAAAACCAAAGAAGGGTCTCTTTAAATGTACAATGACTCTATTAACTCAGAATAAATCCTAGAATTCCTAAATGGGGACTTTGACCTAAACATGGTGACCCAAGCATGAAACCCATGCTTTAATAGGTCACAATAATAATAATATTTTTTTGTCTTTATTATTTTTTCAAGTACATTACAAGATGATTCTAGTACATTAAATGAATACTGAACCTAGTTACCTTTTCCAACACTCCCTTTTAACTTGGGAGGTATTCATCATATACATATACAATGGAAGATATTGAACACTATATGAACAATGAAGAACTTTAGGCACTGCAATTTCATGGACTAGATTCTTGACCATGGAAATATATCCATTGGTCTCTCAACGATTTAGGCACCACAATGCAGCAAACTAGATTCTT
Source organism: Pinus albicaulis (assembly GCA_034641835.2). NCBI lineage: Eukaryota > Viridiplantae > Streptophyta > Pinopsida > Pinales > Pinaceae > Pinus > Pinus albicaulis. The sequence goes on from JAXQQM020072078.1 coordinate 72,833, forward strand.
GACTAGGGAAATCTATCCATGTGGGACTTAGATGGACTTAATATTTCAGCCCCGTTAGGTACCATCATGCTTACTTGCTAACCATCAATCCAGGGACCTAGGAGCATATCAATGGTGAGAACTCTATGACCCATGCAACCCTCCCTACTTTTGGACCTAGACATCAACATAAAGTGCCGACCATATATCCTCCCATTAAATGCTTCATTCAAAAAGCCTCAACACCCCTTGATCAAGCAGATCATGGATGACCAATATCTTCCAATCAAATTGATTGGTAACCAACATTCTATAAAATCCTTCGAGAGATTTTCCTGTACAAATATAACCCCAATCGATAATATACTTCACATGAGCATAAACAAATATAAACCTCTGGGGTCTTTCAGACAACTTGATGTTGCTTCTCAACTTCTCATAGTAAGACTATCAACCAAATATTTGATATAACATCATAAAATTTCCTTCTCCTTCTTTTCATGCAACAACATATACTCCAAATTTCATTCTCCAATAAAAACCAAGCTAAGCTCTCCCTCTGAACCAGGGAGCATCTTTATCCAGGCTCCCTCTAAATCTTAGGGAGATCTCTTTGATTCATGCTTCCTCAAGGAGATCAACTTCTTTTTTTTGTCATTGAAGAATATTTTGTGGATTCCAACCATTTCATCGTATTTATTATCATCCTTATCATTCTTATCACATCAACGAGCATATTCATCATATTGAAGATTGTGTACAACTTAGGTAGCAAGTACAACCAAATATATAGAAGCATGAAGTTAGCCATATAGAATCACGAACACATTTTCAGCTTTATACTTATCATATACTCAAAATTAACTACAAATCAGAGACATACACTCTTCACAATTTTTCTAGGGACTTTGTCATAAACACTAGACTACATCATAAAAACTTTCATTCTATCTATGGTTTCAATGTTTCTTTCAAAGGTGTACTGTGTAACACACCCTCTTATAACATATAGCAAACCATAGAAACAAAATATATTTAACAACTTTCAAAATTAAATATGACAAAATATTAGTTTTGTGATGTAGTGATCCCTAAAAATAAGTTAAAAGAAAAGAGAAATATCTAACAACTTTTATAATTCATATATATTATACTTCCCACGAGGAGTTTATGAAAATCCTAGATTTCATACAAGAGAATCAATCAAAATCATCACAACTTAGTCATTAATATGACCAACTTCCACTAAAGTTAGTTTGCAAACCCTATATTTTCAATCAACTATCAAAACTGAAATTTCATCAATCTTACACAAATCTCAAATCATCATATTGTCATACATCAGATATTTTTTTACATCTACTAAGGTTTAACCCCAAAACCCTAGAATTTGTTTTTCACAAATTCAACAATCATTATATAAATAGATTTCAGATTGTTATGTCACACATACTATAGAATTTAACTACTAATAGGGTTTAGCTTCAAAACCCCAAATTTCCAAATATCATCATCCTATAATCCCAGACAATGGTTTATATTAAATCCTAAGACATATGACCATTAATAACTATGCCAACACATGTATTTAGGAATTCATTATCATGCAAAGGCATATCATATGCCCCACAACATTAATACATTAGGAATATACATATCTAGACCAAGCTAGGGTTTTGATCAAAAAATGGACATATCTTCATATACGTAGGGTTTCATCAAAAGGAATTTCATATCATAGCCAAACCCAACTTCACAAAATATCAACAATAAATTTGATTAGACTAGGGTTTGATTAGAAAAACACACACATACCAAGGAAATTATTTTAAGAATTTATAAGGGTCTTGATTACACTTTCCACCACACCCTAATGAGTTATGGTTTCAATGTAAAAACATAAAAAACCCAACATTACCGAAACTTCAAAGGTTCAGATTTTAGAACTTATCATTCAACCCTAACAAGTTAGGTTTTATTGATCATACCAAAATCCCAAATATGACATCATCAATAAAATTCAAATAGCATTTCACAATATCCATAAGCAATTTAAGATTTCAAACATTCATATTAGCATACCCTTCAATTAGGATTTTCCAGAACCTGCCTACGGTTCTACAAAATCAGATATGAATGGGGTTGGTAGATTTATGAAGTGATGAATCACCCAAAATAAGAATCAATATGATTCAGTATATCTAGACACAACAATGTTAGTAATATATTGTCAAATGAATGAACATTTATCATAAAGAAGTCGATGTATTAAAGCATACCTTTGTTTCTTGACTAAACTTCTCTTGAGAGGCCCTCCTTGATACTCCTTGAGAATATAACATATGTTTTCCTAATCAAGATAGTAGAGGGAGAAAGGTGATTAGTATAATCAAAACTTAAACAAGTACATGAAACCAAAACTGAGACGGAATGAGATACTTATCTTCAAGAGTTTTTGAGGGCTCTCTCCAAAGCTTTGAGGGATACCAAAAACTTATAAAACAAGAAAATGTATTTTCCAAAAATATGTTAAAGACCTATAAATTCTAAATATAAAAAATAAAAGGTAATATATCTAAAGCTACAAGCAAAGGACTTAGTAGTGTAATTCCCTAATGTCATATTCTTCGAGATTGAAGTCCTTTGAGTCTCCCTCTTCAACAATGTTGGTTTTATATTTTTCTCTCTTCTTGTTTCTCGGATTGTCGCGATAGCAACTCTTATAGTGACCCTTTTTATGGCATTTATATCATTCTACCTTGGACGTGTCAAATTTATTTCTTGTTCCTTCAATTTCTTTCCTTTATGTTGAGAAATGTAGGCATTTTATACTCCTTCAGAAATGGTAACTAACAATATCTTTAATTTTTCCCAACTGTAGGCGGTCCATAGTACTTGAATGGTGGGAGATTCCTTCCAATTGTTAAGTCTACAACAAATTCACCCCAAGTAGGTGGTAATCCTAATAAGGAAGAGATCACGACTTATTTATCGAGAACAATTTCATCAATGGCCAAAAGCTCATCCTTGATTCTTACTATCTTCATAAAAAAGGAAGCCACTATTTCTTGTTTAGTCATCTTTGTATTCCTTAGCTCATTATTCAAACTTGCTACTTGACCAATTTTCTTAATAGTGAATAACTTTGACATTAGGGGAATTTTGAGGTCTAAAATGGGCCTGCTAAGGAAAATGTACAATCAAAATTCACTTTATGAGAACCAAGCACAATTTAGGGGATGACATCGTCCCTAATGGTTGAGGTGGCATTGCTTGAGTTAAAGGTACTTACTTGTCACATTCTCAATGGTGGATAAAAACTCATGGTTAATCATGGTAGTGCTCTAAGAACTTTTAAATTCAAAGTAAAGTACTCATAATAAATGTCATTTCAAATTTTTTGAAGAAAATTCATACAAAAAATTATATATTACATTTATTATATTATTTTCATGGTTAATCATGGTAGTGCTCTAAGTACTTTTAAAGTCAAAGTAAAGTACTCATAATAAATGTCATTTCACATTTTTTGAATAAAATTTATACATAAAATAATATATTACATTTGTTATATTATTTTTATATAGTACATCAATTACATGTTATTATACAATTTAAATAATATAAATTTTAATTAATAACATATTATATAAATAATAATTTATGAATTTATATTTATATTTTATTTTAAGTTATTTAAGTACAAAGGACAAATGCATTAGTTGTTCAATGATAATGATTTTTTTATTGAAAAACTCATTCTTATTTATAGTCACATCAATAGAATTTTTTTATTAATTTTATTTTGGTACAACTTTTGAATTGAATTTAACCATATTTACATTGAATGTAGTGCAAAAAGTGAATTGAAAATTCATAAATATTATTTTATTGATTTAACTATTATTTTATTATTTCCTTAGGAGGCCCATTTTAGACCTCAAAATTCCCCTAATGCAAGGCTTCATACATTCTCTGAGCATGATCAATGATGCATATTAATGGGAAAAGGCTATCCTTTATTAATTCTACCATTAGATTCATGGCCACCAATTCTAGTTCCCTAAATTTCACTTTGTCACCGTCACTCGAATATTCTATAGGCTTCTTTACTTTTCCTTTGATCAAGTCCAGTACCTTATTCTTTTCAAGGATGACGTAAATTCTCTTCTTCCAGGACCTGTAGTTTGAGGCTCCTTCAAGTTTGTTTTCTCCCTTGATTGTGTTAGACTTCTTCCTAGAATGTAGTAGATTCCTTCCTTGAAATTATCCTTTGAATGGTTCCTTAATTAACTGTTGAAGACTTCCTTTATCTTCCTTTTTTCACCAAAGCTTCGATACCATGTTAGAAATCCATAAAGGCAGAAATATTTTCGTATTCTTGATAATTACTTGTGATGCTTCTTGTTATTATGATTCTTTATATCTTCTTTCTTTTAGTTCTTCAAGCAATTACCAAAGCAAGAACAAATAAAAAATAGACACCAAATGTAGGCACTATGCCAGGGTAAAACCCCCTTCAAAGGGAAAACCCAGTTAAGCTAATTCTTCCTTTCAATAGTATTCTTTGAGACTCTTCACCCTAGAAATATACCACACCTTCCCTCCACACTAAGTCAGCCTCCCAGATCTTCGACCCCTTTCCATCAATTTCGACAAGGCAACAAATTCCAGCAGCAGATAGCTTTCAACAACAGCAAAAATTGGAAGACTTCGATCTCCAAATATAAGGCACGAAACAAAGAGAGAGTGGCACCAAAATTTCGTTTGTCTTCTTCTCCTTAGACTTACCCAAACTCGCACTTATTTCAGCTTCCGGAAAATAGAATTTGAACTTTTCCTAGCTACAAGAGATATTGAACTTGTTGTGAGAGAGTGTGCACCAAATCAATTTGATTTCCTTCCTTTTATAGGCTCCAGGTGAGGTCGAATAAGTGTCTCTTAGGCTGACATGATCCCATTTAGGCTAAATTGGTGTGGATGTCTCATAATTCATATTTTACTCAATATTAAACCTTTTTACATGATTCAAAAGCCCAAGAAGGGTCTATTTAAATGAAAAATGACTATGTTAACTTAGAAAAAAACCTAGAAGTCCTAAATGGGGAGTTTTACCTAAAACATGGTGACCCAAGCATGAAAATTGTGCTTTAATAAGTCATAATAATAATAATTATAATTATTTTCTTTATTCTTTTGTCAAGTACATTACAAGATGACTCAAGTAAATTAAATAAAGACTGAACCTAGTTACATTTTCCAACAACATGTTGTAGATAATTTCTCCTAATAGATCTTAAATATTGTCTCCCCAATGTATTTCTTTGTCTTTTTAATGTATGCAATATCCCCCCCTTTGAAATCAATGACAAAGGGATATGGCTTCCTACCAGTTCTACCATGATTTTGTGTGGAACTGGTCCTATTTATGAGTGGATTATCCCCCTAACATTGTGTTGTAGGTGCCTACTAATGCTTCTCCAACTATTATTATGTTTTCCTATCTCCCCTTTATACCATGCTACCATTGGTTGTAAGTGTCTACCTATGTTTTCCAATTGTTTTAGATCTGATATAGTCTCCCCCTAAGACCATACTCACTTCATTGATAAGTGTCTACCATGTCTGGATTCTCTAATTTCCCCTAAGTTATCTTGTTTACCTAGTGTTTCCTTCATACATATGTAAGTGTCTACCAATACTCTCCAATTGTGCTTGAACTTTCTTGTGGACCCATGGATCTAGTGAAGTCTCCCCTTAACAAGGTGTTGAGAATTCCCCCTATCATTCTGCGAAGATGCCTCATTCTTTATTTCCTTCATTTTGTTAATACCTACATTCACCTCTATCAATGTCTTCCTTTATCAATATTCTTGCTTGATTGAAATTTTTTCATATCTGCTATCATACTCTCCCATCAACCATGAGAGTTCAAATATTATCAACACTCTCGTCTCTTCCATTAATAATTGCTTCCCTAATAATTATCATCTTTCCTGCTTTTTCTCTTTCATATTTTCTTCCTTTTACATCATCAATAATATTCTTGGTATGTTCAATATCTCTTAAATCATTTCAGTATTTCTTATGCATTCCACCTTTGTAATCTTACACCAAATCATACTTGTCATAATAATCATAGAACTTCTTTATTAGGAAGAACTTCAAATAGATCAATCATGGGTTTTCCCTTAGGGCACCTAACATGATCAGTAACTCATATCAGGGCCTTGGACACTCAAGGCAAGTTCATTTATGCCTCAACTTGTTTTCTTCTCCAAACCTTAGAGTGAAATTATCCTTGCATGATACAAATATTTCCTTCCCTAGTTTGGTTAGGGAACATCATGTTGCATTCTCATGCAATGTGACCAATATTGTGGCATCTAAACCATCGTGTATAATACTTGAATGAGAGAGAAATTGGAATTATTTCTTCTATTGAATCTATATGAATCCAACTTTCCTACAAACTTGCTTCTATAGGACTGATAACCATTTATGTTATAGGATTTGCAATCCCTAGCCTTATGCCCAAAAATTTTGCATAAAAAGCAAGGACCATGAAATGTACTTTGATACATGGGTGCGAAAGATCACCTTGAAGATATTTTGAAGATATTGTGCCTTGGAGGAGGATTGCTAATTTTATGATGCTTATTTTTCATTAATTTGTTGTCTTCTTCCTAATGGGGCTTCTTGAGAACATCAACACAACTTCTTGGGAGTAGCAACATATCCTATTTTTCCTTCTCCATCTTTGTCTTGGATCTTACCCTCAAATTCAATCATATTTTTCTTTAAGATGACTTGTCAAAATTTCTTCTATTTTTTGCCTCTTCTATCTTGATCTTTAAGAGACTAATTTATTATTCTATTTTTATAAACTTTAAATTATTCTCTTCTATTTCTCTTGTCATAAGTGAGCTCATTTTTCACTGTAATTTCCTTTTCAAAAAAAAATCATTTTTTTATTGTACTTTCTAATCAAAGTTTCACTTCTTTAATTTTTCTTTCTACTTCTTTCTTTATGCAATAAGTCTCAATTTGATGAGGAACATTCTCTTAATTATGTGCAATGGATAATGAACATACGAAAGTGTAATGACCTTCTTTACCAAAATTGTAACATAATGAAATACCTGATTCTTTATCATCCATGAGCATGCAGGTGTTTCCTTTGGGATCCAATATGTTGCTCGCGTGATTGCAACCCTTGTTTTCCTGAGAGTAGCTTCTTCTTACTCTTTCCCTTATTTTCCATACCTCCTTTTTTTTCCCTTCTAGTTGTTAACTATTCGCAAAGGAACCTACTCCAATCCCACTTTTTGGGCCAAAGATCACGCTAAGAGGGGGGGTGAATTAGTGTGAGATAAATTTAACCATTTCACAACTTTTCATCAATAAACAGTTATGGATCAATGAGTCATAACCATTTGAAACATATCAATAATTAAATAAATACACCATGAACCTATCATCACATCAATAAGACATTAAGGAGCCATCACATCAACACAAGAATAAATTACGTGGAAACCCATTGTTAACACTGGAAATCATACAGGCAAAGACGACATTATTTAATGTCAGGCATAAGGATTTACAGGGCTGAGAGACATTAGAGAATCTAGAAAGTATTTAAAAATATCTAAGGTCTAAGGAAAAATAAAATTTGAGCAAGTCATAAATGCTTTTGCGCGCAAAAACCTTCGATAAGAGCGCCTTTGCATGCCTTTTGACCTGAAAAGTGCGCAATCCTGGGAGTGGCGGAAGTCACTTTCCGGGACTACAAAAGCATACTCCAGGATAGTGATTTCATGCTTGAAGCTGCCTAAGGACAGCCACCAAAGCCTCCTTAGGACATCAAGGGAGCACACAATGGAATAAATGTGGCACACAATGGAATCGTCCCCCTCTCTTGGGTCACCATCCACAATGTACCAAGAGAGGGAAGGAAGATTTTAATTCTCCTATAAAATGCCACCAAGAGATGAACAACTTGAGAGCACATTGTTATGCTGGCCAGAATTTCCCCAAGCAATACTAGCAATCTGTGATCCAGAGCAGAGATAGAGGGGATTAAATTTTCGGCCATCCAATAACTTCATTCCACCATAGTAGAGAGAGGGACACTTTGCACCGAGGCAAGATTGGAAGTAAATACATCCTTGCATCAGGACTTAGAACCCCTAGTTCTAAGGGCCCCTTAGCAAGTGGGTAAAAGTTTCATCCTCATTTCCTACCAGCACTTAATAAGAGGGTCGTAAGCACCACCATTTGGATTATTTTAGTTGTTTGACTCTATTCAGAGCTTTTGTTTTATTTGTTTTAGATTTTAGTTTAGTTTTTATGCTTGAATATGCATGCTATTTCTCTATCTAGTATGTTTATGTTCTATCATGTTCCACTAACTTGCTTGACTCCATATATTTTTTGCCTGTGACCAATAAACTAAGAGGGTAAACCACACCCCTTAAGTTGGTGTGATTTATACATGTGTGCACCAAACACACTAACACAAGATTGGTGACTCCACTAACGTTTATTTCCAAGTTTATGTGGTTGTGCATTTTTGCAGAGACCTCTGTCTGTGCTGTGGAGTTGGGCTGAAATTGCCCCATTTTTCTCCTTCAAACCCTAGTTCATCCCAAGTGACAGACTGAAGCAGAATAGCTCCAAAAATTACTTTTGCAGGAATTTGCACACTTTTCCCTAAGATAGGGGCACCCAAGGCGCGCGTTCAGAGCTGACCTGAGCGTAGTCATCATGCTTGTTGTAGCCTTTCACGCGCAAAAGATAGAATGATAAATTTCTCCCATATTTCTATAATTTAGGTTATATAAGAATATCGAACTATCCATAGTCTGTATCTCTTGAGGAATGTTATCATAGGTAGTTTGAGCCATGACTAATTTCAATATACCACTATAACTAATTACCATAATTTATCTTTAATTAGTTAGTGTGGCCAAGACCAAACCTCTCTCTATGGTTGATATGAGATTTTTGAACTTTAAATAAGGAGTAAAGTGATAAGAGCGCAACTACCGTTTCCATTGTTATTCATCTATGAGTTTATAATATCAAGATTGTTGTTTGTGTAATCGATGAAGGTTTTAATACTACATTTGTGCTCTATGCTCTAGTATGTGTTGAAGGATTGTCTATTTTCATTGTTCTGTGATGAGTAGTTAGAATAATATAAGCATAGACCGAGCCTTGAGTTGGGCTCTCTAAAGGCGTGGTCACGTGCCATAATTATTTTGTTTTATTAGAATTGTATTGTTTGTTTCAGTTCAAACAAAAGTTGAATGACCCTGTGAATAGAAATATGGTCTATATATATATATATATATATATATATATATATATATATATATATATATATATATTCAAGTAATTTTGTTTCTTTGATTTTCGATATATGAATTTATTATGTGTGTTAGGATAGTTAGAAATTTGTCTTTGAAAGGTTATGTGAAATCATTTAAATGATTTTCCTTTAATGACCTTTTCTTTTGTCCTTTATGAATAGAACTATGGTTTTCTTCTTTCGATGTATGTGTTCAAATAGTTTTGTTTCTTTGATTCTTGATATATGAATCTATTATGTATGTTATGATAGTTTGAAATTTTCCATTGAAAAGTTATGTGAAATCTTTTAAATATTTTTCCTTTAAGTTGAATCACCCTATATTTTGTCCTTTGTGAATAGAACTATGGTTTTCCTCTTTCGATATATGTGTGTGTGTGTGTGTGTGTATTCAAATAGTTTTGTTTCTTTGATTCTCGATATATGAATCTATTATGTGTGTTATGATTGTTTGAAATTCGTCATTGAAAGGTAGTGTGAAATATTTTAAATGATTTTCCTTTTGATTTGTTTAATTGGATTGGTGTTAGTTTAATTTTTAAAATGGCATAAAAAAATTAATTGCTGCAAAATTATAAATTAAAATAAAATACTACTTCAAAAACTTTGAAGCCACATTGAGCTTACCTATTGGAGAAAATTAAGTAACTAAAGGGCCATACAACTGGATTGAATTAAGAAGTAGGACCCTTTTGATGATACATCCATTCCCATGCATTTATATTAGGTCATCTTAATGAGAGAAAAATCTTGTCATCCGTGAATACAACATTGAGGGTCTCATAAAGTTACTAACCCAATCGACAATTAAATTGACAATGTATGATTAGTAATATTTAAGAACAATCAAAAATCCCATCACAAACCAAGGTTATGTAACCATAAACCATAATCATCAATGAACATAGTCACCCAAGAAACCGCGGGCCATAATTATAACAACGAACACACCAATGAAACCATGAACCATAACCAAGAAACTACAAAAAAAATTCAACACACTGGAACCATGAAACCATAAAAATACACCTTGGACAATCTCAAAACTTGTACACTCACATTTTATTTTATGCTTGATGTAATCATGGTTGTATTATATATAATCCACTATGTGGTGTTGGGGTTTCTTGTAGGTCAACCATAGAACTAGAGTCCAACCAAATTCAGCGCTTAACCATACGACTCTACACATTCGGCCATCCATATGAACATCATTGAAAATCCCATTGTGATCATGCCTTGCCGAGGGCCATAAGATCGGGTCCTTAGAAGTCCCTACTCATCCGCATGATGACATTATGCCAAGTGGCCACCCATGACGGGTGACTCATGTCACCCATATTTGGGATTTTCACCAATCCAAAATTGCCAAATGTACTTGCCACATGTCAGTCCCTAGTGTTTCCAGCCCACTATGTTAATTTCATCTGCTAAAATGTCATGCCACTTTTTTTCCACATCATATGTCATGTCTTGTAATCTGCTGCCACATGTCCAACTTGACATGTCATCGCTAAGTGGAAGGAGGACCACATGTCATCTATGTCACCCTATTTTTCTAATCTACCTGTGCCAAGTCGCAAAAATCCACTCAGATCTATCACTTGTGCTTGCAATGAACGCATGCCATGTGTCACTATTTTATTAGATCAGCATGATTGGTTAAATTTTGTGCAACTATTACATCATCCATCGTTTATTCTTTTAATCAAGGTTGGACCTTATGAAATTTGCACATTATTTAACTATGTTAACTCGTGCACAATTTTGTGCACTTGACACTTTGATTCACTTGATTGATTCACCCTAAAGATGCACACTCTTTAATGAATTTGGTGTAATGGGTTTTGAACTATATGTTTAGGTTCTCTGCTTAATTTTGATCTTCAAATGACCATAACTTCTCATTCATGAGGATTTTTTTAGAGTGTGATATACCATTGGAAAGGAATTGATGAACCCTACAAAACCATGTTGTTAATAGCATCATTAAAGCATCACAACCTTGTCAAAAACCTATTAAAATTTAAACTTCCTTGGACTTCACGTGAATGGTTATGCAAGATGTCAAACTATCATACTGCTTCCTTTGACCCATGAATGATAATGTTATTGCCTCATAAATCCCCTTTAACATCAATGACACTTATTATCATCAATGAAAACACTATGTGCAACAATATCCCTCTTTTTCATTCCTGGAAACATCACTAGACATTGATAGCCATTGATGGAAATGCATCAAACTTTCCATGAAATGTGTTAGAAAATCATAAAGGAAGAAATATTTTATTGTTCTATATAATTACTTGTGATGCTTCTTTTTATTATGATTATTTGTGTCTTCTTTCTTTTAGTTCATCAAGCAATTACCAATGCAGCAACACATAAAACAATAGACACTAGATGTAGGCACTATGTCAGGGAAAAACCCCCCTCGAGGGGGAAACCCAGTCAAGATAATTCTTCCTTTCAATAGTATTCTTTGAGACTCTACACCCTAGACATATACTAGACCTTCCTTCCAAACCAAATCTGACTCCAAGATCTTCGACCCCTTTCCAACAACTTCGACTAAGAAACAACTTCTAGTAGCAGATGGCTTCCAGTAGTAGCAAAACTTGGAAGACTTCGATCTCCCAATATAGGGCACGAAACAGAGAGAGAGACACCAAAATTACGTTTTTCTTCTTCTCCTTAGACATACCCAAACTTGCACTTCTTTCGTCTTCCCGGCAACAGACTTCAAACTTTACCCAGCTACAATAGATATCGAACATACTGTGAGAGAGTGTGCACCAAATCAATTCGATTTATTTCCTTTTATAGGCTCTAGGTGAGGTCGAATAGGTGTCTCTTAGGCTGAAATGATCCCCTTTAGGCCAACTTGGTGTGGAGGTCAAATAACTCATATTTTACTCAATCTTAAGCCTCTTTACATGATTCAAAAGCCCAAGAAGGGTCTCTTTAAATTTACAATGACTCTATTGACAAAGAATAAATCCTAGTGTTAGTATGAATCTTTCGTCGTAAAAGACCACTTTAGCTACACATAAAAAATAGCCCTAACATCAATTATGGATGCCAATATCTTTAAGTCTGCAGTTAGTTTATCCAAATATGCTGCACAAATCCAGATCTAAGCATAAAAGACATTAAACAGTAAAAATAAAATGTGGCTCCATGCATCCAATAGACAAGACAAGAACAATGTATTTGAAAGAATTTTTTATATTAAAAGGGGGCACCTGAGAGGAAAACAAGAAAGGTGTTTCCAATTCTCCTCAATGGGATGGGTTCTTAAAAGTCCTCAGCATTTCAGATCCAAAATTTCTCTCTCTTGTTGGTGTAGAAAACCCAGACAAACATAGAACTCAAAGGGAGCTCACAAGGCAAAAATGGAGAATGTGACCAATAGTATAGATCTAGAGTGATCTAATGCAATTAAAGGTGACTAATGAATGGGGAAAACCCTTCTATTTATAACAAAATATTAGGGAGGTCTAGAACTTGGTGCATGAATAAAATATTATTAATCAAATTCTAGAACCACCCTTTAGGAATATTTTATTATATTTGTTGGAGGGAAAAGGATTTTTGACTTGGGTCAATTCCTTTATTTATAAATAATAAATAAATAAATGATTTATTTATCATTTTAAGGAAATGGTGGAAATATAATTAAATAAATAATGATTTATTTAATTATTTATAAATGATTTAGTCAAATTTAACTTTTATTAATAAAGGATAGCATAACACTATCCTTTAGTCAAATGATAGACTGAAATTTTTATAGAAGCATGAAGTTAGCCATATAGAATCACAAACACATTTTCAGCTTTATACTTATCATATACTCAAAATTAACTACAAATCAGAGACATACACTCTTCACAATTTTTCTAGGGACTTTGTCATAAACACTAGACTACATCATAAAAACTTTCATTCTATCTATGGTTTCAATGTTTCTTTCAAAGGTGTACCGTGTAACACACCCTATTATAACATATAGCAAACCATAGAAACAAAATATATTTAACAACTTTCAAAATTCAAGATGACAAAATATTAGTTCTGTCATGTAGTGATCCCTAAAAATAAGTTAAAAGAAAGGGGAAATATCTAATAACTTTTAGAATTCATATATATTATACTTCCCACTAGGAGTTTATGAAAATCCTAGATTTCATACAAGAGAATCAATCAAAATCATCACAACTTAGTCATTAATATGACCAACTTCCACTAGAGTTAGTTTGCAAACCCTATATTTTCAATCAACCATCAAAATTGAAATTTCATCAATCTTACACAAATCTCAAATCATCATATTGTCATACATCAGATATTTTTTATATCTACTAAGGTTTAACTCCAAAACCCTAGAATTTGTTTTTCACAAAATCAACAATCATTAAATAAATAGATCTCAGATTGTTATATCACACATACTAGAGAATTTAACTACTAATAGGGTTTAGCTTCAAAACCTCATATTTCCAAATATCATCATCCTATAATCCCAGACAATGGTTTATATTGAATCCTAAGACTTATGACCATCAATAACTATGCCAACACATGTATCTAGGAATTCATTATCATGCAAAGGCATATCATATGCCCCACAACATTAATACATTAGGAATATACATATCTAGACCAAACTAGGGTTTTGATCAAAAAATGGACATATCTTCATATACCTATGGTTTCATCAAAAGGAATTTCATATCATAGCCAAACCCAACTTCACAAAATATCAACAACAAATTTGATTAGACAAGGGTTTGATCAGAAAAACACACACATACCAAGGAAATTATTTTAAGAATTTATAAGGGTCTTGATTACACTTTCCACCACACCCTAATGATTTATGGTTTCAATGTAGAAACATAAAAAACCCAACATTACCAGAACTTCAAAGGTTCAAATTTTAGAACTTATCATTCAACCCTAACAAATTAGGTTTTCTTGATCATACCCTAATAAAGGATAGCATAACACTATCCTTTAGTCAAATGATAGAATGAAATTTTTATAG
>JAXQQM020085222.1:0-27189 GCA_034641835.2 Pinus albicaulis
GCGCTTTTCAGCTCGAGCACGTCTTCGAAACGCGTCGCCTTAGAAGCGCTGGGAGCCCGTTTCGAAAGGCCTCAAAAAGCTCCTTAACTGAGTGCATTTCAGGGAGGGGGGAAGCATCAAATAGTGTGAAAATCCCAGCTAAACCAAAGTCACACATATGACAGTTATTTTTGATCTAATGTCCACTTAAAAACACAATGCAGGAAAACCGGTGCAACAGATCTAGGGGTTTTATTATTATGCAATAGAAAAGTTTGAATACATCTCTGAATACCCTCAAGGGTTATTCATTTACAGAGAGGAATACTGGAAAAATAATTTGTGAGAAATACCTCACTTAATCACTGAGTTTCCGGCTGATCCGGATGAAGAAAAACCTGCCTTGGGGAGGCTTTGCGCAGTTCCAGCGCTGCAACTTGCAGCCTCTGCGTCACCCCCTTCCAGGCTCAACGTTCAGCCCTAGCCAAGTCGTTTTGCCTCTGTGGATGCTGAGGAACAGCCTCCCGGTGCCAATTTCCGGATCCCGACCTCCGAAACTGATCCACCACCAAATTTTGGAAACCCTTCATTCTGCATCTATGCTTCTGCTGCGTGAGCTTACGCAGTCACTGCGTCATCCCCTTTACTTCAACGCTGGGCTAAGCTAGATCACCTCTGCCTCTCTTTGACTGATGCTCCACTAGACTGAGAAAATCTCTCTCCGAATGCTATCTCTGCCCCTCACTGCTCAGATCTCTAGTTCGAATTTCTCAGCAAACCACGCCTTAGAAATTTCGATCTTACAACAATTCAGTGTCTCCGTGTCTTTTCCAAATGACCCTCAAGCCTTCCTTTATAGTCTTCTCGTTAACAAATCAACGACCCAGATTAGATGTCTAATCGATGGCTAAGATTAAAATATTACTTGATCTTCGTTTTCTAGAAGATTCACACTCTATTTTATTAAAACCCTTTAATTATTTAATTTCCCTATGTTTAGACTTTGGGTCCCCATTAAAATAATTAATTATTTTAATAAAACATGAATTGAGTGGAATTTCCACAAACGGTTTCTATGTTCTTTGGAATACAACTGCCTAAGCCTCCACACCAAATCTGAGACTTACAACACTTTCTGATGCTACAAAAGTCAACACTCCCTCTTAGCGAGGAAAGTGCTCTAGCAATAATTCCTATTGCATATTGCTCTGTCCTTGAAGAATCATCTGCGCTGCTGAAGTTCATCAGTCTTTGCGCTGCGGCTGCCATTGTACTGCTGCCCATGATACTGCTACTATCACTGTTGCATCTATACTGCAACTCCCTCTTAAGTGCTACATTTGCAATGCTGCTAGTACTGTCATTGCTAACACTGCATTTGCACTGCGACTTAGTTATTGAGAGAAACATCTAAAGACTCACCGAAAACTGAACAATTGTTCAGCGGATGCACCTTGGTGATGAAGAATCTCACTGTTGATGGCTACTGCATTGTCTCTCTAATGCTCTGCGCTGCTGCTGCTTTGTATTGTGTAAGCACTGCTATGCACTGTGTTGTACCACTGTGCACTACGCTGCTGTTGCCTCTGCTCTGCGCTGCTCCAGAAATGAATGTTGCTACCCACTCCACTGTCGTCTCCATCACTCCTCGTTCCCGCAATTGCTGATATGGGCTCTTGTAGCAAGGTACGATCCATGAGGTAGGCTCCTCAAGGATATTTCCCAACTGAAGTTCAAAGAACTACAACTCAATATAACCCCACTTCCCACTAGGAGAAGCGTGGGCACTCATGGCCACCTCATCCTCCTCGATACTCGTGGATGCAACGTTTGGGTCATGCTTCTCATATTTGTCCCTTTTCTTCAGAGGACATTGAGATGCATAGTGGCCCATCTCGCCACATCTGAAGCACTTGACCTTCGAAGCATCATGCTTCGGTTTCCGTTGCGCCTGCTATCCCTTTGATGCAAGGGTTGCGTTCTCCTCTTCCTCCACGGATTTCGATCTGCTTCCATTGCTGCCATCAAGTGTGCATTTGATGAGGTCTCTCCTAAGCTCTTCCTCCTGAAAAGTTGCCCACAGCTGCTCCCAACTAGGTAATGCTGCCCGCTCAGTATGCTCTGGACAAACACCTGCCACTCCTCCGTGACACCGTTAAGGGCCATCTATACCATGGTTGTAGTTGTAGGTGTAGCACCTACTGCTGACAACTGATCACGAACCTCCTGAAACTGCATAAGGTATGAAGCCACGCGCTCCCCTTTCCGTATCTGGATCATACGGTGATTCTGCTCCAAGTACAACTTCTGCTACTTGGAAGATCCCTCATATAGGTCAATATCTCTGGCAATATTCTTGCTAGCCAAGTGTGAGACAATGTGGTCCTTGACACCATCAAGGAGCAACCTCTTCGCCTTCGCCATATCAGCCTTGTACTTTTTGTTTTTATCTGCATCTGTAGGCATAACTACCGTGTTCTCCACGAACGCCTTCAGATCATATTCATCTAGAAGAAACATAGCCCGTTCCTTCCAGATCATATAGTTGGAGGAGCCCTCCAACCGATCTTGATCATGAAGTCCATGAGATGCCATATCAACCGAAAAACTGTCAAATCTGCTCCCTCTTTCTCCCCACTGCACAGTCCCCAGCAAGTTTACCCACTCCTTGGTGGAGTTGTATGTTCTGCAGCTCCTCTATTGCTCAGCATCTGAGAAATGCTGATTTTCCTCGGCTAGGAAATCACTGAGGAAGAAATTCCCCAAATATGTGTCCCTCTGATTCCTTCTGACGCTTCTCGCCCAAAAATAGCTTCAGAAAACTGCGCCCCTCTGTCTTTTGCATGGAGGCTCTGTGTAGCTCCCTCTGCCACAACAAAAACTCGAACTGGAAGTCCTACCTTTCTGTCGACTCACTCAGAGAGAGACAACCTCGAAGCTTCAACCCTCCTCGTTAGATCTGCGCAAATCCTCTGGGGATTCCTTCTGCTATACAAAAAACAACCTTCACTTCAGAAATCAGATGCGTCCTTCCTATTTCACATCAATGCTCTGATACCATGTGAAAATTCCAAGATCTAAACATATCTAATGAATCCTACTGCAACAACTGAGTGTACTTCTCTTATTAAGAAAATTACATTGCATAATTAATCCAGATTTGAATTATTGAAGCCACTACTGAAGCAACCTACACTAAAATTGATTCGGAAACAAGGAAAGTAGACAAGGAAATCATTCACACATATGACATAGTTATTTTTGGACTAATGTCCCCGGAAAAACCCAATGCGGGAAAACCAGTGCAGCAGATCTGAGGGTTTTATTATTATGCAGTAGCAATGTCTAAATACATATCTGAATACCCTCAAGGGTTATTTAGTTATAGAGAGAAATACTGGCAGAAGAATTTATGAGAAATACCTCACTCAATCACCGAGTTTTTGGCTGATTTAGATGAAGAAAAACCTACCCTGGGAGGCTATGCGCAGCCTTTGCATTGTTCCAACTTCCAACGCTACAACTTGCAGCCTCTGCATCACCCCTTTCCATGCTCAGCGTTCATCCCCAACCAAGTTTTTTTGCCTCTGTGGATGCTGAGGAACAGCCCCCTGGTGCCACTTTCCGGATCTCGGTCTCTGAAATTGATCCACCAGAAAATTTCGAAAACCCTTCCTTCTGCCTCCGTGCTGCTTCTGCGTGAGCTTATGCGGTCATTGCGTCAGCCCCTTTCCTTCAACCTTGGCTAGGCTAGATCACCTCTACCTCTTTTTGACTGTTGCTCCACCGGAATGAGAAAATATTTCTCTTTGGATGCTATCTCTGCCCCTCATTGCTCAAATCTCTAGTTCGAATTTCTCAGCAAACCACGTACCCGAAATTTCGATCTTAGATCAATACAGTGTCTCTGTGTCTTTTCCAAATGACCCTCAAGCCTTCCTTTATAGTCTTCTCGTTGACAAATCAACGACCCAGATTAGATGTCTAATCGATGGCTAAGATTAAAACATGACTTGATCTTTGTTTTCTAGAAGATTCACACTTTGTTTTATTAATACCATTTAATTATTTAATTTCCCTAAGTTTAGACTGAGGGTCCCCATTAAAATAATTAATTATTTTAATAAAACATGAACCGAGTGGAATTTCCACAAATGGTTTCTAGGTTCTTTGGAATACAAGTGTCTAAGCCTCCACACCAAATTTGAGACTTAGAGAACTTTTTGATGCTAAAAAAATCAATATAATCATCTGGTAGTGCTTTAGCCATTCTTCGATCTTTATTATTTCTTCAAGATCTTTATCGTAGTTGTCACAATATGCCCTCCATCTCAACTAGGGAGATATACATCTTCTTTTCTCAAAGCTTCGTCTTTGTTTGGAGACAAGTCCATCAGCAACTCCGTCTCATAGGCTCTTTCTTTATCATCATATCATTGGAGAACATCAACCTTCGAAACATCATTTCTTGAGGAACATATTTTCCTCATCTAGTATGAAGGTCATCTTTTAGTCATCAATACAAATTTCAATGTTATTAGGATTCTTGCAGCTCCCTCTTTCCATCATCAAGTATGAGGTAGAAAATCATCTTCAACATCTTGAAGATTATGTACCTACAAATTTTTAACAACGTAAGTACAAATATATAGGAGCATGAAGTTAACTTTAAAGGGTTAGCATGTCATTACAATGGAAGCATCAAAACAATCAAACTTTAGATATCCAAAACCTAATCCTAGTTAGGTCCATAATCAATAAGAGTTACATCTTTTCATATACTAGATTTCAACAACATTGTTAGGGTTTTGTCACAAACCCTAGATTCTATCATCGAGATTTAAGCCTTAGATATCAACAACTAAATTAAGTTAGCAATCCAATCACAACAAAAGCATTTTACGTCTAGGGTTTCAATCTTATTCCCTATAATTTCATATCAAACTCTACTAGGGTTTTATCGTAAACCCTAAATACAAACATCAGACTCCAAAATTAGATATACAACAATTTTTACCATACTAGGGTTTAGTGTTTGATTCCTATTGAATATTGCAAGAGATTTGTCATAAACTTTAATTCATAAAACCCTAAAAATATAGGGTTTCCTCATATAACCTAGATATCATCGACAAACCCTAAAGGCTAGGGTTTCTTCATAACATTACCACAATCCTAAACATTGAGAGAGTAGGATATCATTATATGTTCTAGACTTTATCAACAATCCCTTAGTAAACTAGGGTTTCATGATTATTGTCAATATACCCTAATCATCAAAAGGATAGGTTTTTACAGTGAATCTTAAAGGTTAGGGTTACATCAAAATGAACAAATGGTAGGAGATAGTATATCAAGGGTAGATTTAATCTAGTGATTAATCACCCTTACGAGAATCTTTATGATTCAAAACCCTAGACATAAGAAGCTTAGTAATACAAGGAAAATTTAAAAATGATCGTACCATTTAATGAAGAAGTTTAGCTACAAATATTTTTTCATACGTTGAGATTCTTCCTTTACAAACCTTGTAGTGTTACCTTATTGAAGGGCTCCCTCTGAATCTTGCCACAATCCTTTTAGAATATACTTGCAACACTTTCTTGACAAGTATCATCAAAGTACAAGACTAGATTTTCATCTAAACTTTTAGATGATGAATTCATAGGGTTTTGAATACAAAAAGTAGACATGATCTAATTTCATTCTTTGCAGAGAATTGTCAAACCCTAGCTATTATGAAAATTTCACTAATGAAATCCTACTGCAGCAATTGATTATATTTTTCCTATTTGTTAATTACTGGAACAAATTATTTACGGTGTTACACAGTAAATATCGAAATTAAATACACTGCAACCTACACAACATAAAATACTGCGGAAAATACAATGCACGAAAGATAGAAACACACACAAGTACATTGTTATTTTTGGACAAACGTCCCCGGAAAAACCCAACTTGGGAAAACCAATGCAATAGTTGAGGGTTTTAATATTATGCAGTAGTAATGTGATTACAAATCATTGGATGCCCAAACTTGCTATCCAGTATAGAGAAATATTGACGAAAGAGTTAGTGAGAAAATCTCACACCATCACGGGAATTCCGACACCGATCTGGACTGGAGAGGAAGTTCCTTGCTCTGTCTCTGCGCAGTAACCGCATTTGCCTACGCAGTCACTGTGTCACAGCTCCTCGGACTATGTCACCTCACTGAAACTCAACTCCTCAAGCCTCCAGACTGTTGATTTTTGGGTAGCATTGTATGTGCTCTAGCTTTGAAACTTTGTGGAGGGGCTATGACACATGAGATCTCCAAGACCTAGAATTGTTTGGAGAAATTCCACCCAGAGCCTAAGTTATTCCATTAATTAATTATTTTAATGGATACCCTAAGTCTAACTTAGGGAAATTAAATAATTAAAGGGAATTAATTTAAACATGTGGGTGAGAATGTTATAAGTGACGAGGATCAAGTCTTTTCTAATCTTAGTCTTCGATTAGAGATTAGATGACGGTCGTTGATCGTTCAATGAGAAAAGTATTAAATGAAGGCTTGGAGTCAGTTGGAGAACACAAACAGAGTGATAACACTTGAGCTAAGTCGAAATTACAGGGCGCGGTTTGCTGAGAATTTTCGAGTGAGCTTGTCGTGCAACGAGGGGCAGATCGGCAGAGGGATTTGTGAATCTGAGGCCGAGAATACAATTGCAAAGAGACAGATCCGTACCAGAGAGGCAACGCAGTCCAGGAAGGGTGACGCAGGGCAACATAGGCCCAACAGGGGTGATGCAAACCCAACGCAGAGGCTGACGCATGCCAGGAGGGGTTGACACAGAGCCAGAGGTTGCAACGCTGGGGTTTCAGTGGGGCACAAAGGGCTCGTATTCAGCAGATCAGACAAAGTGATGCTGCCACACTGAAGGGTGACGCAGTGACTGCGTAGGCACCTGCGGGGCTCCTCATTCTCAATTGGATCAACCATATTTTCTGTCTCCAGAGATAGAGGTACATCTGGCGGGATTTCTCTGTTGGGAAAACCACTACTGGTGCCCTTGTTTGTATTCAAAATTATGGATCGGGACACCCATGGTACGATAAAGGAAGAGGTATATGTAGAGCAACCTCTGGGGTTCAAAGTCCAGGATCGGGACACCAATGTCTGCAGGTTGAAGAAAGCCCTCTATGGGCTGAAGCAAGCACCCAGAGCTTGGTACGAGAGGATAGATAGCTACCTGATGAAGCTAGGCTTCACTCATAGTAATGCTGATTCGAACCTTTACTTCAAGGTTGATAGAGAGAAGCCTCTCATTCTGGTGCTGTATGTGGACGACCTCCTCCTGACAGGTGTTGACCCTCTCATTCATCAGTGCGAGAGGGAGCTCGCTGCTAAGTTCGAGATGAAGGACCTAGGACTGATGCATTACTTCCTAGGCCCTGAGGTCTGGCAGAGACCTGGTGAGATTCTCCTTTCTCAAGGAAAATACATTGTGAAGCTTCTGGAAATATTTGGTATGATGGAATGTAAGTCCGTGTCGACACCTATGGAGCTCAACTTTAAGAAGTTGAGTGGCAGCGCTGCTGGGCCCATGTTAGCAAATCCTACTAAGTATCGTCAACTCGCAGGGGCCCTAATGTTCTTAGTGAACACCCGTTCGGACGTATGTTGTGCAGTGAACACTTTGAGTCAACACATGTTTGATCATAACATTCACTGGGTTGGTGCCAAGAAACTCATGAGATATCTCTGTGGCACGATAGACCATGGGTTGAGATACACTGCCGGGAGCAGGACACTCCTTGGATATACTGATGTCGATTGGGCTCGCAATGTGGTGGATAGCAAGAGCACATCTGGATGTTGCTTCATACGTAGATCTGCTTCGGGCAGGAAATGGAAGTTGGTAGCCTTGAGCACTGTTGAGGCCGAATACATTGTAGCATGTATGGCCCGTTGTGAAGTCACTTGGTTGCGAAAGCTCTTTAGCGAGCTGTTCGAGCATGTGCTAGATGCCACTGTTATCCTTTGTGATAACCAAAGGGGGATTTGTTTGTCATAGAATCCCGGGTTCCACGATCGATCCAAGCATGTTGATGGCTGGTACCACTTTATTCGGGATATGATACAGCGAGTCGTCGTAAAGCTCGATCATATAGGAACTGATGAGCAGGTCGTGGATATTCTCACAATGCCCTTGGGGAAGGTCATGTTCCTAACCTTCCGTGAGAATCTTGGAATCGTGGAACGACCCTTTTCTGAGGGTCCTATTGGACGATGAGCTCTTGGAGCTCTGGGGGGCTTTGGGATATCTTCTCGGAGCTATAAGCAACCATAGGGCTAGGCTTGCCGAACCTTGTGTTGGTGTGCTTCTGCTCCACCGTTGTGATGATTGAGTTGGTTTACCTCTCATAATTTGTGCCCCGTATGCATCCTACCCATTTGAGTTCCGGACTCATGGAAAGTACCTCTCATTTGGCCAGTGAGGTGGGAAAAGTTAGAGACTAGTAGCAAACACTGATGGATGCATCAGAGATTTCTGTACTCTCTATCTAGGATGACACAGTCCAACCACTTGATCTGGGATCAAGTCTAGAGAGGTTTCGGACCTCCAACTGACTTCGTGTCAGTCAAACTAACTTCGGGTTAGTATATGACTCTATTGAGTCCAAGTGAGGTTTCAGACCTCCTACTGACTTTGGGTCAGATAAACCAACTTCAAGTTGGTATGAGACTCTTTGTGAGTCCTATAGAGGTTTCGAAACTCTGGGCTGAATCTGTCAGCTGGGAATGATGTCTTTGTGACTGACCCACTTTTGTTCTGAAATAAAGAGGCCAGCAAAGCAAGTTACGACGTGATGACACACAATGTTTGGATTGCATAGGTGGATGGAGTTCTCCCTAGTTGAGAGGGAGTGTTAATTTGGAAAACTAGGTCCAAACTCCATGTTGTGATGCTCAGATGAAGATACCAATATTTTTATTGGGTTCCTCTTTCGGAGAGGTGCAAGATCGATCTAAAGAACATCTTGATCCGATGAGCAAAACATTTATTTTGAATTTATTTTTAATCTATTCAAAATATGTGCAGGTTGGCCTTAAGGTTTTACACCCCCAACAAATGTGTCACAAACCCTCACTGATGGATATAAATCAGGTCAACATTGGAGGACATTTCACTCATCTCATCCTCACATTCTCTCTCCTCTTTTGATTGGTTCGAGCTACTTGGAGGCAATTTTCTGTTCACACGTGGGAAGAAGGACATTGAATTTTCTGCTGCAGCTAGGGCATCCACTGCAGGTTTGACCAGCGTTGACTTTGGTCAACGCATAGTCAAACAGAGTTGAACTTTGGCACAAACTTCGATTTCTGCAGTCCGTACCATTTGGCACAAGAACCAAGGTCAAAGGTTGACCGTGTTGCGTTGACTTTGACTTGCTGCTGTTCTGTGTTGAATTTCTGGACAACATTGACTATTTGGGCTGTGTTGACTTTGGTTGACTTGGATTGTTTGATGAGGGTGATGTGACACATACTGGGTTGGCTGGCCAACAAGACTTTGTTGGTTGAAGCATCCTACTGATCGCTGTAACGCACCAACACAAATATATATTTCTGGCTTGTTTTCTATTGATCTACTGGTATGTTCTATCAACATTTTACTTTATGGTTTATGTGATTGCTATTTGATATTGAAGAAAAGTAAAGTTGCATCAAGAATAGAACATGTACAAAAATTTACAAGGATCAAGTCATTTCTAATCTTAGTCTTCGATTAGAGATTAGATGATGGTCATTGATTGTTCAACGAGAAAAGTATTAAAGGAAGACTTGGGGTCAGTTGGAGAACACAAACAGAGTGATAACATTTGAGCTAAGTTGAAATTCTAGGGCGCGGTTTGCTGAGAATTTTCGAGTGAGCTTGCCGTTCAACGAGGGGCAGATCGACAGAGGGTTTTCTGAATCCGAGGCTGAAATATAATTGCAGAGATGCAGATCTGTACCAGAGAGGCAGCGCAGTCCAGGAAGGGTGATGCAGGGCAGTGTAGGCCCAACAGGGGTGATGCAAACCCAGCGCAGAGGCTAACGCAGGCCAGGAGGGGCTGACACAGAGCCAGAGGTTGCAACGTTGGGGTTTTAGTGGGCCAAAAAGGGCTCGTATTCAGCAAATCAGACAGAGTGACGCTGCCACACTAAAGGGTGACGCAGTTACTATGTAGGCACCTGTGGGGTTCCTCATTATCAACTGGATCAACCATATTTTCTGTCTCCAAAGATGGAGGTACATTTGCTGGGATTTCTCTGTTGGGAAAACCACTACTGGTGCCCTTGTTTGTATTCAGAATTATGGATAATAATAAAACCATCAAGAGTTGTTGCACCGGTTTTCCCGCATTGGGTTTTTCCGGGGACATTTTTCCAAAAAAATATTGTGTGCCCTTTGTCATGTGTGCTTAATTCTTCAATATTTTATCTGTATATATGTGCAGGCTGCAGTAGTATTTACTTTGATGTTTTACTAAATAATTCAAGAAAATAACTTGTTAATTAAATCAAACAAGTAGGAGAAGTAAATCAAAATACTGCAATAGGGTTTCTGTAATAAGTATTTAGAAATTTTCACATGGTATCAGAGTTATGTGCCCTTGTTTGTGTTGAGATTTGTGGGTTGTTGGGGTAGCATCGGATGTTCTCTAGCTCCCAAAATTTGTGGAGGGACTAGAGTACATGAGATCTCCAAAGACCCAAAAAGGGATTTGAGAAATTCCATCTGGTTTGAGAGAAAATTAATTAATTAATATTTTTTAAATAAGGACCCTAAGTTTAACTTAAGAAAATTAAAATATTAATGGTAATTAATTTAAACATGTGATGAAAATGACTTAAGTCACACGGATCAAGCTTTCTTTTAATCTTAGCCATCGATTCAAGATTAGATCACGGCCATTGGTTTCCCAACGAGAAAAGTATAAAGGGAAGGCTTGGGGTCAGTTGGAGAACACACATGGAGGCAAAGCACTGAGACTAAGATGGAATTCTAGGGCGTGGTTTGCTAGGAATTTCTAGAAGTGTTTCAGTTGTAGTGAGGGGTAGTATTGGCTAAGGGGATGATCTGATACCATAGCTAAGAGTCGGCAAGAGGCAGATAAGTAGCAACCAGGAGCAGCGTAGAGGAAGTAGAGACTACGCAGCAGCTGTGCAACGCAGAGGGTTTCAGCCGCTACACAGGTGCTACAGAGGCCCAGAAAGGGTAGCGTAGAGGTAGTAGGAGGCCATCACGGCTTATGTAGGGCCAGCCAGGGTAGTGTAAGAACCGCGTCACCTAGTCTGGGGTTATGAAACCCTCTCTTGAGTAGGGCAAGGGCATTAGAAGGCTAGTAGTGCTGACGCAGAGGGCTTCAGAGCAGCGCTGGAGGTTTCTAGAGGCTGAAGGGGCTGAGTTTTGTTAATCCCATTTGAGGGTGTGAATCAGTCCAGTTTTCCGTCTCCGAAATAGAGGTATTGCTGCAGATCTTATATTTCTCTGTCGGGTTAACGAGTAAGGTGCCCAGATTTTCCATACTTAGATTCTACTTAATAATATAAACCCTCCAGTAGCTAGAAGATCAATTTTCCCGCATTGCGTTTTGTCCCAGGACAGTTGTCCAGAAAATCTTGTGTGTCATTTTGTCTATATGCATGTATTCAGTTTTAGATCTGTATCTGTGAAGAACTATTAATGTGTTTACTTCAATGTTAATGCTGAAATTTCAGATTAATAACTTGATCTGTTATACTTCTATTAGATCCGTGATATCCCTTGCTGTATAGATGGGGTGGGAAATTCACCAGATGGACATCAAGGTTGCGTTCTTGAATGGGGTGATAGAGGAAGAAGTATATATTGAACAACCAGAGGGCTTTGAAACGCATGAGCAGAAAACTCATGTGTTCAAGCTCAATAGGGCCTTGTATGGCCTGAAGCAAGCCCATACAGATTGGTATGGTCGAATTGACAACTACTTGCAGAAAATGGGATTTGTCAAGAGTGACGCAGATCCCAATCTCTACTATCTGAGAGTAGGGGATGAACCTCTTATACTGGTGTTGTATGTAGATGATTTATTCTTAACATGATCATCTAGGCTCATCAAGGACTGCAAGGAGAAATTAGTTGCGGAATTTGACATGGAGGATCTAGGGCTGATGCATTATTTTTTGGGGTTGGAAGTTTGGCAGCAAAAGGGTGAGATCTTCCTTGGTCAAGGACGATATACTACAGAAGTTCTAAAAAGATTTTAGATGGAGGAATGTAGACCCATGGCTACTCCAATGATTACCAACTGGAAGAAAATTGACGCATTCGAAGATGATGAGGCTGATCCTACATTGTATAGGCAACTCATAGGTTCTCTAATGTATCTGGTAAACGCGAGACCAGACATTGTTATGCTGTCAATAGTCTCAGTCAGTTCATGGTGGAACCTAGGAGGGCTAATTGGGTAGTAGCCAAACATATTCTCAGATATTTACGAGGAACAGTCGCCTTAGACTGAAATACACTAGAGGCAATGACATCAGGTTGAGTGGGTTCACTGACGCAGATTGGGCTAGGAGCCCAGTGGATCGGAAAAGTACCAATGGTTACTGTTTCAGTGTTGGATCGGGGATGACCTCCTGGTGCAGCAGGAAAAAAAAATCCGTGGCCCTGAGTTCTGCAGAAGCTGAATACGTGGTAGCAAGCACGACTTTGTGTGAGGCCATATGGCTTCGAAAATTGCTTGTGAACTTACTCAAGGAGAAGATGGAGGCGACCATCATTCTATGTGATAATCAGAGTTGCATCAAGCTCTCTGAGAATCCTGTGTTTCATGATCGGTCGAAGCACATTGACATCAGGTGTCATTTCCTCAGAGACTGTTTCCAAAGGCGAGTTCTACAATTAGAGTACACTCCTACAGGGGAACAAGTGGCAGGTATCTTGACGAAAGCTCTGGGAAAGACCAAGTTTGCCTATTTAAAAGAAAATATGGGGATGATCAAGAATCCATTTTAGTAGCAGGAATGGATAGGTTCAAGATTTAGATTTAGCTGCAGTACAAATGAGGCAGTGACAGTGCTAGTGTCATGGGTAAAAGTACAGAAGGCAACAACGCAGTAGGTGAGGGGCAGTAGCCAGGCATCAACAACGCAAAAGATGCTTCAAAACAGGGCAGCATGCAATGGACATTTCGCTAGAACACTTTCCTCGCTAAGAGGGAGCGTTGATTTTTGTAGCATCGGAAAGTGTTCCAAGTCTCAAAATTTGTAAGGAGGCTTGGACATCAGTATACCAAAACACCCAGAAACTGTTTGTGGAAATTATACTCAGTTTATGTTTTATTAAAATAATTGATTATTTTAATGTAGACCCTAAGTATAAACTTAGGGAAATTAAATAATTAATGGGTACTAATAAAAAAAAGTGTGAATCTTGTAGAGAACGAAGATCAAGTAAAGTTTTAATCTTGGCCATTTATTAGACTTCTAATCTGGGTCGTTGATTTGTCAATGAGAAGATTATAAAATAAGGCTTGAGGGTCATTTGGAAAGCAAGCCGGGCACACACTTAGTAACTCGAAGGAAGTTGATTCTGATGGAATAGAATTTGATTTCAGAGGGAGAGTTATGGGGCAGAGTTGTAGAGGGAGAAGAAGGAGAGGGAGTTAGCAGTGACAAAGGAGGAGAGAGGGACGCAGAGGGCCACAGAAGGCAGTGCAGAGCAGCAGCGTAGTGTGCCCACACAGAGTGATGCAGTCAGGCGCATGGCTTGCGCAGAGAAGCACACAAAGTGACGCAGAGGGAGACAGTCGGTCTTTAGGGTGTCAGAAATTCTCCAGAAGGAAACAACGAATTTATCTCAGGTGTTTTCTAAAGAAATATGCCAGTCTATTCCTTGTAAAGAATTCATTGTTGAAGATTAAAATATAAACCCTCATCCGCTACACTGGTTTTCTCGCATTGGGTTTTTTCTGGGGACAATTGTCCAAAAATAAGTGTGTACATGTGATTGTTTCTTGTGATTATATTTCTTATTGTTCCTTTCTCTGCATATACATAAGTGAATGCTGCAGTATCATTTATTTCGAAATTTAATGAAACAATTCTATAAATAACTTATTGAAATAATAAGTAGGAGAAGTAAATCTATCACTGTAGAAATAAATTTCTAGATTGAAATTTTCACACCATAGTGGGCTTTGGCATGTACAAATGTCTCCAAGCTCAATAAGGGGGATTAATCAAGGACCCTATTAGGTGCTTTCAACCTCTAAAGGGTGTGACATGTCTATGGTACATCCTCCAAGTTGTAGGTGGAGAATTATATAGTAATGGAACAAAGTGGGGATCAGGGGAAACATCTAGACGACATGTCATGGTACAAGGGTAGCTATAATAAGGGAAGTCCACACTTGGGAATATGATTGTAGGAGGGAGAAAATTGTGGTACATGAGTTACCCCGAATTTTTTTTTTCCACCCTTCTTCATATGCCTTTCGCATTTGACTGATTTTTCTTCATAACTGCTCAAGGCTCTAGGGGATGAGAGCATGATGTGTAATATATAGCAATAGATACCCTGTTAAGGTGGGGCAGTTCATCACCACCAGTGGTTGGGACAATCATGGGTTTCTTAATAATGGAGGGGGCACATCTAGGGCCCATAGGAACTAGTGTGATGGCCATGGATAAGGGGTAGAGCTCATGTTTGGCTTTTTGCCACGTGCTAAATTTGTATGTCCCGACCATATTTTGCATTTTGTTGTACATTTCCTGTTGAGAGTGGCCAAATTATACTTTTCATTCCTTTTACCTGCATCAACCTCTGGGGCATCATTCTAGGCCCTACCCAAGGTGTGGAAAAGGGGAGGGGGAGACTAACCCTATGTGGATCCAGTGGACACATGTAGAATTAGATGGGAGAAGAGATGAATGGGGCTAAAATGAGTGGAAGGGGGTGCTGTATATGGTA
Organism: Pinus albicaulis; assembly: GCA_034641835.2. Classification (NCBI taxonomy): domain Eukaryota; kingdom Viridiplantae; phylum Streptophyta; class Pinopsida; order Pinales; family Pinaceae; genus Pinus; species Pinus albicaulis. The sequence goes on from JAXQQM020085222.1 coordinate 14,976, forward strand.
TCGGGGAGGGGGAACACGCAACCAAAATAAGGATTTATTAAGTAGTGCCAACCCTAAAGCTAGGGGCTAGTAAAGGAGATCCCACGGGAGTAGGATACAGGGTACAAGGCTAACCAAAAAATCGGGCATTGGATACAAGGGTACAAACCTAGCCCAATCTTTCTATTGAATCCCCCCACCAATCCATGCCCAAAGTACCCATAACAAGTTAGGAAAATTACACAACTATACCAATGAAAATTCATACCTTCGGGGTCGGGAGGCCCACCTTCAGATATACAATCATACTAAGTGGGAGAGGGATTGCATAGCTAGCTTAGGTGGTGGAGATAATGGCACATCAAGTTATCTGGTGGCTGCTAGCTGTCGGTAGGGGACCATCTAGGAGAATTTTTTTATCCTATATACACTACCGACAGGTGGTGGGTAACAATCACCAAGGACTAAACCAATGCCTAGATTATTGGGAGAATGGAGTCAATGAGATCTCGATGTTAGAGTTTCTTTTACCCAATAAAGGAGTTCCCAAGGGCCCAACAACTTCGCATGGCCCTAAAGGTGGCAAGTAGGTTACCAAGGAAATCTACACTTCTTGATGTTGCAATTGATGACTTATCAAGGTAATTAGGGAAATCACATACACCTAGGAACATTCATTCACTATACCAAGCACGAAACATATGCAAAACCCTCACAAAGACTAGATTCAATAAATTGACATTTCCATAAGGCAACAACTCTAGCTTCATGAGCAAAAAATTTCATACATTGTACATGTGACATAAATAAAGAGATTAATCATGAAAAAAACACTTACAAGTACAACAAAATTATCCAATCATCAAGAAAGACAAAAGATCGAAACTCCAAGATCAAGACAAAATTTCCAAACTGTGAAAATTTCTAACTTGAAATTCTACTGCAGCAACTTATTTATTTCTCCTACTTCTTTTCCATAATAAGTTATTTACAAAACCCTTCAGTAAACATCAAAATGAATTCTACTGCAGTTATCACATTAATTGCATAGAGAAAAGAAAAGTGAAATGCAAGCACAAGAATCAATCACATCAACACAGTGGTTTTTGGACAATAGTGCCCGAAAAAACCCAATGCGGGAAAATCGGTGCAACAGATGATTTTTTATTTATTATTCTTTAGCAACAATCTCTTTACAAGTAATGATTTGCAGAATCATGGAGAAACTTTTGTGAAAACACCTGAGATAATTTTCCTCCAATCACTGGAGAAATTCTGACACCCAAGAGACCTTCCACCCTCCACTGCGTCACCTCTGTGTCCTCTTCTGCATAAGGATTGCGTGAGTACTGTGTCCTTTGCGATGCTACCTCTCTGCGTTGTCCCTCTGCGTTGTTCCTTTGTTTCTTTGTGCCCCTCCTCTGTCTTTGACTGATTCTGATACCCTCCTCTTCTTTCACCTTGCAACTCTCCCTTTGAAATCGAACTCTTACTTCTGGAGAATCAATTTCCCTCGGGTTACTGAGTATTTTCCCGGTGTATCTCCAAATGACCCTTAAGTCTTCATTTATACTTTTTCTGTTGAGATATCAATGACTGTGATTAACTATCTAATCAACGGCTAAGATTAAAATAGATTTGATCCTCGTCTCTTAGAAGCCTCTCACCCATATTTTTATTAATTCCATTTAATTATTTTAATTCCCTAAGTTTTAACTTAAGAATCATTAAAAATAATTAACTATTTTAATATAATGCACTTTGGGTGGAATTTCTCCCAACGATTTCTGGGTCTTGGAGATCTCATGTATTCTAGCCCCTTCACAAAATTTTGAAGCTAGAGCACATCTGATGCTACAAAAAAAAAAAATCAACACTCCCTCTTAGCGAGGAAAGTGCTCTAGCAATACTTCCCACAAGAAGTATCACCTTGATCCATGACATCGGTCCTTTGCGCTATTGATGCCCGACCTGCTGCCCTTCAACTACTGCACTGATGCTGCCACTGTACTGCTGCCCATGACACCACTGTTGTCACTACTGCCTTTGTACTGCAGCTCCCTCTTAAGTACTGCACTATCCATCTCTTCCACTGAAACAGATTCTTAACCATCCCCAACTTTTCCCTGAAATAAGCAAACTTTGTTATTCCCAGAGCCTGCACCCTACTGGATACAGTCTTTGATAAAATGACACCTGATGTCAATGTGCTTTGATCGATCATGAAAAATTAGATTCTCGGAGAGCTTGATGCAACTTATCACATAAAATGTTGGTCGCTTCCATCCTTCTCCTAAATAGATTCACAAGCAACTTTCTAAGCCATATGGCTTCACATGATGTTGTGTTGGCCACCATATATTTTGCTTCAGTTGAGCTCAGTGCTACAGTCTGTTTCGTACTGTACCAGGACGTCATTCTTGATCTAATGTTGAAATAGTAGCCAATGGTAATTTTCTGATCTACCGAACTAATAGCCTAATCTGTGTCAGTGAACCCATTCATTCTGATGTCATTGCCTCGAGTGTACTTTAATCCATGCTCGACTGTTCTATGTATATATCTAATAACATGCTTGGTTGTTGCTCAGTGTGCCCTCTTTGGTTCCACCATGAACTGATTGAGGGTGTTGATTGTGTAACAAATGTCTTTCCTGGTGTTGACCAGATACATTAGGGACCCTATGAGCTGCCTATACAAGGTGGGATCTACTTCTTTATCTTCAAACACGTCAATCTTCTTCCACTTGGTAATCATTGGAGTAGCCATGGGTCTACAACCCTACATCCTGAACCTCTTTAGAATCTATGTAGCATATCTCCCTTGTCCAAGGAAGATCTCACCCTTTTGATGCCAAACTTCCAACCCCAGAAAATAATGCATCAGTCCCAAATCCTTCATGTCGAATTCTGTAGCTAGGTTCTCCTTGCAATCCTTGATGAGCCTAGATGAACCTATCAGAAATAGGTCATATACATATAACACCAGAATTGGAGGCTCATTCTCTACTGTCAGATAGTAGAGGTTAGGATATGTGTCGCTCTTGATGAATCCCATCTTCTGTAGTTAACCATCAATTCGACCGTACCATGCTCTAGGTGCTTGTTTAAGCTCATACAAGGCTTTCTTTAGCTTGCATACATGTGTTTTCTTCTCATGTCTCCAAGCCCTTTGGTTGTTCAATGTATACTTATTCTTCTATCACCCCATTCAAGAAGGAAGGCTTGACGTCCATTTGGTGAATCTCCCACCCCATTTGCGCTGCAAGGGATATCACTGATCTGATAGAAGTATATCTGGTTACTGGGGCGAATATTTCTTCGTAGCCTATCCCTTCCTTTTGAGCATACCCCTTAGACACGAACCTGGCTTTATACTTCTCTGCGCTACCATTTGCAACATACTTGATCTTGTAGATCCATCTCGAACCTACAACTAATCTGTCCTGAGGTCTAGGTACCACTTCCCATACATCATTGGTCATTATGGAACTATTTTCCTCCACCATAACATCTACCCATACTTTATGTTGAGCTGCTACCTAAAAACTAGAGGGTTCTCCAACCTGAGCCACTAAAGCTTGGTATCTGCCTAGTTGTCTACGTTGCCTTTTCTCGTTTCAAGGAGCTCCAATGAACTCCTCTGCATCCCTTAGTATTTGTCTCATAATTTCCAGCCCGTTCTTCCACTAGTGGTGGGTTGATCTACTTTCTCCTTCTCCTGCGAATATTCCTCAGGTGATACTTATGGATTCTTATGCCTTGGAGAAGCACTGGTGCTGGTTTCGGGTAGCTGAAGTGCCTGGACCAATGGATCGTCCTCTAACTACTTTTCGGAAGGCGTTTCTCGGGATGTCCTAAAAGCTCTGTGCTCCATGAACTTTACATATCGTCATACTCCGACCTTCCTACTACTAGGAATGTAGATTCTATATGCCTTAGCATTCTCGCTATATCCCACCAGATATCTTTTTTATGTAGTCTGATCCAACTTCTTCCTCTTTTCTTCGGGTATATGGCAGTATGCCAAACTCCCAAAGATCCTAAAATGTCTCAGTTCCATCTTATTGCTAGTGAAGACACTCTCTTGTGTATTCTTACCTAATGCTCTGTGAGGAGTCATGTTCTGAACATAGACAACTATGTTGCATGCTTCTGGCCATAGAAATTTGTGCATATCCTGATCATACAACATTGCCCTTCCTTCTTCAACGATAATTCTGTTCTTCCTCTCTGCAACCCCATTTTGATCTGGATTATGTGGAGTGGTCCATTCTCTTTTGATGCCTTCCCTTGCGCAGAACTCAGTGAATTTTTTTATCAATATATTCTTCACCATTGTCTGAATGCAATATTTTTATTCTCTTCCTTGTCAGATTCTCAGCCAGAGCCCTACACTCTTTGAATCTATCAAAGACCTCATCCATGGTCTTTAGAAAGTAGATCCAGGTCTTCTTGGAATGGTCATCAATGAAGGTGATGAAGTAATTTTCACCACTAAGAGCTTTTGTGGACATTGGTCCATAGATATCTGAGTGTATCCCCAAAACACTCCTTGCCTTATTGTTACTTCTAGAATAAGCTTCTTTGGCATGCTTGCCTAGTACGCACCCTTTGCAAACATCATCTTGCTTGGTGCTTAACTATGGAACTCCTGTGACAGTTTCTCTGAGAATTCTTAGAGTCCATGGTGTAAGTGCCCCATCCTTCTGTGCCATATTTCATTCAAAACTTTTTCACCATCGCTGCCTATTAGTGCCATTGGAGATTCTAGCTGTAACTTATACAGTCTCTTCTGACTCCAATTTGGTCCTTCTTCTTTCAACTCGGGTGTTTGACATATACTTTCTTTCCAATGAAGTATACATCATAGCACTTGTTTTGTAACTGAGATACAAAGAGCAAGTTTATCCCCAATCTAGGCACATGCAGCACATTGGTAGCCCGAAGTCGATCTCCTGCTTCTGTTTGAAAAACTATAGTACCTCTTCCAACAGGGGTACATTTAGTCTTATTTCCCATGGTGATTTGGAAGTTCCTCTGTTCATGAGAACACCAACAATATCTTGGGACCGCGAACCTGTTACCTGCACATATGAAAGACCAAGCACATGGGGCAACATGTTTTTGCGGCATCTCATGATCGCCCATGCTTATATTAGGCCATAAAAATTCAACAGGAAATAACATTTTATTCTAAATGCAACTAATCTAGCATGAAAATTTCATGATGTTAGCTGTAATGTGAAAATTTCATATGATGTTAGGTACCCTCAGGATAATATTCTTTGAGGAGGTGTCCATTTATAGGAAGTGGAATAGACTCCCCTTCAAGGTTTTCTAAATGATAAGAATTTATACCTGTTGTGTCAACTATTCGGAAAGGACCTGTCCATAGATTATCCCACTTTTTAAGCATACCAGGTTTTTCTCTTCTTTTATCCAACAAAAGCACTAGGTCTCTGAGTTTAAAATATTTGTTTCAGACATGTCTATCGAAATCATCTTTCATTTTCTCGTCGCTACGGGAAAGTTGGTCAAGGGATTTTCTCTTATTCTCGTTAGCCTCAATGATCTAGTCAATTCGAGTTTGAATGGCATCTTGTTGGTTGGGGAAGGATATTAGGCATTAAAGGGTAGGAAACTGGAGTTGGATAGGTAATTTTGGTTCAGTGTCGTATGCAGTTGATGCTTTCACATTTGCTTGGTCAGCCCATAAAGTGTATTTGATTTTACTATCCCAATTTTGTTTTTTTCCCAAACTGTTCTCTTGATTATTTTTACTAGGTTCTTGTTGCTTGATATACCTTGGCCATTCCCTTGAGGATAATAGTTGGAAGAATGTGACAATATTATCCCATACTTATTACATATGGATGCCAAGCCCATGGAATCAAATGCTTTAGCATTGTGAGTAACAATGTTTGCAGTGTTGAGATTTTGAGTGTTGGGGTAGCATCGGGTGTTCTTTAGCCATGAAAATTTGTGGATGGGCTAAGGCACACAAGACCTTCAAAACCCAGAAAGAGTTTGGATAAATTTCATCTAATGTGTGAGATATTACAATAATTAATTTTTTTAATGAGGACCCTAAGTCTAACTTAGGGGATTAGAAAAATTAATGTGAATTAATTAAACAAATGTGATGAAATGTTCTAAGTGACGTGGATCAAGCAGTTTTTTAATCTTAGACTTCGATAAGAGATTAAATCACGGTCGTTGATGTCTCAATGAAAAATATGAGAGAAAGGCTTGGGGGTCAGTTGGAGACACACATTCGGTGGCAGAGCACTAAGATTAAGCTAGAATTCTAGGGTGGGTTTGCGAAGAATTTCCAAAAGAGTTTTAGCTGCAACGAGTGGTAGTATTGGCTAAGGGGATGATCTGATCCTGAGCCAAGAGTCAGCAAAAGGAAGAGGAGCAACAACCAGGAGGAGCGCAGAGGAAGCTGAGGCTACGCAGCGCAGAGGGGTTCAGTCGCTACGCAGGTGCTACACAGGCCCAGAAAGGGCAGCGTTGGGGCTTCAAGAGGCCATTAGGGTTACGCAAAGGCCATCCAAGGCAACGTAAGGACTGCGTCACCCGGTCTGGGGTTACAGAATCCCCTTCTGAGCAGCGCAGGGGCACGTAGAGGCTAGCAGGGCTGATGCAGGCAAATTCAAAGCAGTGCTGGGTTTTCTAGAGGCAGAATAAGGCTGAGTTCTGTAAATCCCGTTTGAGGGTGTGAATCAGTCCAGTCTTCAGTCCCCAGAACAACAGGTATTGTTGGAGATCTATTTTTCTCTGTTGGGTCAACCATTAAGGTGCCCAGATTTGCTGTACTTAGATTTTGCTTAATAATAATAAACCCTCATATCTGTTGCATCGGTTTTCCCATATTGGGTTTTTCCAAGGACATTGGTCCGAAAATCTGTGTGACACTTTGTTGAATGAGTGTAATATTCAGTGAATGATCTGTATGTGTGTAGGCTACTAGTTGTGTTTACTTAAGTATTTTTTGAAAATAACTTGTATAATTAAATCACAAGTAGGAGAAGTAAATCAAGATATTGTAGTAGGTTTTTTGTATTGTTGTATTTAGAAATTTTCACATAGTATCAGAGCAATTGCAGATCAAGTTGAATCTCCAACAAATCAGCTTAAGACATATTTTTTGCAGGGTAGCAGCTTTAGTAGCAGATCCTTAGAGGGCAACTTAGCAGCAGGAGGACGCAGTCCCAGCATAGGCTACGCAGGGGCTGACGCAGTCCCATATGGGTGTCGCAACGATAACATAGTGCCTTCTAGAGGGCCGCAGGAGCAACCTGCCCTGCGCAGAGGCTGCGCTGGGACAGTCTACTCACACAGAGGCCAGATAGAGGGACGCAGTCTAGATTAATTAAATGTTGCTGAGAAGTATTGTCGAGATCCGAAAGCAGTGCTTCAGATCTTCATCAGTTGCTGGTGTGGTGGAGATTCTGCTGGTGCAGAATTATGCCTAGCTAAGTTGACAAAGAGCGGGAGGAAGATAGTCACTTAGTAGATCTGAGCCAAACTCTGAGATTCGATCAAGAGGGTGATTGTAGAGGACTATTCGATTGTTTTTTTTGGCTGAAGATTTCTAGGAGGGAAATCAATTGATATAGGGAGAAGCTAGTATAGAGGGTTTCTGATCGCCAAGAAACCCAGATCCAACATTTCTGTTGAGTTTTGCAGCAGAAAGAGGGAGAAGAGTATTGTTTCGTCAGATTTGAGCTAGATGGCTCCTCATGGGTTGAGAGATCAGGACATGTTGGACAGTGTGTCCAAATTCGTCATTTGGAGAGTCGAGATACTGACAGTCCTGGATGAGTACGACATCAAGAACCATGCGGAGAATGTCCTAGCTGAGCCTGCAGATGCATATACTTTGAAGAAATTCAATGAAAATCAAGTGCGGGCGAAGCGTTTGATTATGGATGGAGTAAAAGATCATGTAATGCCACATATTGTCAGGAAGAAGACGACAAATGAGATGTGGACCTCTTTGGAGGCGATGTATCAGGGAAGCTCCGTTCAAAGAAAAATTCTTCTAGAGAATCAGATGAGGCTGTTTCAGATGTAGAAGGGTGAGGAGATAGATCCCTTCCTTTTCCGACTTCAGACTATTTGGGATCAACTGATTGCCATGGTTGTGACTCTAGATGAAGGACCCTTGGTAAGGACTGCTTTGACTGCAGTCACTGAGGAGTGGGAAACGTTTGTCCAGAGCATATTGCGCAGGGTAGCGTTACCATCCTGGGCAGACATGTGGGAAATCTTTCGTCAGGAGGAAATCAGTAGATTCACCAAGAGGCAAAACAATGGCGGTGGAACTATCAAGGTGAAGAAGAAAGAGGAAGATGATGCAGCCCTTGCATCAAAGGAACGCAGGCAGCAAGGGAAGAAGAAGGACAAAGGAAGTTCTAATTCCAAGGCAGCGGCAACAAAGGACGATGGGAGTGATGGTGACGTAGCCATGAGTGATCATGAGCCACGTAAGTGGGGCGATATGGATTTGTAGAGCAGCTACAGATGAAGAGGCAGGGTCCTTGAGTAAGCCCAACTCTTGGATCACATACGAGTTATGGGAGCCTTAAGATGGTAGCGGGACAAGTAGGGAGATGCTTGTAGAAAATCACAATGAAGCAGAGGGCAGAACTGAAACACTGTAGAAGGAGAAGCACAGTGCAGAGGCAGCAACGCAGAGGCTGATGGGACTTCAACAGCGCAGAGAGGTAGTGCTTACGTAGTGCAGAGTTGTAGCAACGCAGTGGCTTCAGGAGGACAACGTAAAGCAACAACCAAGGAAGTTTTAGTGATGGGATGCAACTTGAATTTTCTGTCAACGATTGGGCAGGAGTGTTTCAATTGCTTACTTCTCAGCAACTGAGTTGCAGTGCAATAGTTAGCAGTGGCAGTGCTATGGGCAGCATGATGCAATAGTTTGAAGGGGAGCTGCAGTACAGATGTGGCAGTGACATAGGCAGTAGTACAAAAAGCAACAACGCAGTGGATGGGGGGCAGCAGGCCAAGCATCATCAGCGCAGAGACCAATACTGAGAGCTTGTGATACATGGTGTGAATATATTACTAGAGCACACTCTGTGCTAAGAGGGAGTGTTGAGATTTTGAGTGTTGGGGTAGCATCGGGTGTGCTCTAGCCCTGAAACTTTGTGGAGGCTTGAGCTTTTCTGCGTGTCACCCTGTATGGTCCATAAAAGCGAGGCTTGAGCTTTTCAGCCCCCTTCTGCTTCAGCGTGGACTGTCGATATGGCTGCTAACGTAGGTAGACCAAATCCCCTACCTCAAATTGCCTCTAAACATGTCCCCTGTCGGCGTACAACTTTTGCTGATTCTGTGTTGTAGCCATGTTATCCTTGAGAGCTCGGAGTATATCGTGACTCTCTTGGATCCAATCCTTGGCTCTAGGAGCCTTGCTAACACCAAACATCATGTCAGCAAAAGATAAAGCATGATGCCCATATAATGCATAAAATGGAGACATATTGATGGACATATGATGAGTGTTGTTGTAGCAATACTCCCCCAAGTGCAACCATCGCAACCATGCCTTCTGCTGCCCGCTGACATAGTTACGTAAGTAGCCCTCCAGCCACTTGTTCACTATCTCTGTCTGCCCATCTGTTTGGGGGTGGTAACTAGTACTTGGTGTCAACTCAGGGCCCACCAAATGGAAAAGCTCTTGCCAAAACCCGCCCATGAAGCGGCTATCCCTCTCACTGACAATGGTCTTTGGGAGATCATGCAATCTGAAAACATCCTTGAAGAATAACTCCGCTACCTGTGATGCAGTGTAACTTGCTGATATGGCGAAAAAGTGAGCATATTTAGTCAGCCGATCAACGACTACAAATATGCAATCGTTGCCCTGCACAGTGGGCAACCCCGTAATGAAATCCATCGAAATACTCTCTCATTTCCCCTCAGATATGGGAAGAGGCTGCAATAACCCTGCCGGATGGTTCATATCCCCCTTGTTATGATGGCAAACTTCGCACTCCCTGACATGTTGGAGTACGTCCTCCTTGAGGCCCTTCCAAGAGAACCTCTCTTTGATGGCCCTATAGGTCTTGGTGAACCCTTGGTGGCCTGATAATGGCGAGTCATGTGAGGCGTGCAATATCTTCTTCTTGAGCTGGGAGCTCTCAGTCAAGAAGATCCTGTCCTGTAGTAGATCACCTCGTCGATCACCTTGTACCTGTCATCTGATACCTGTCCGTCCAAAATCTCACAGACAAAATGGTCCTTGGAGTACTCCACCAGAAGTTGAGCCCTCGAGTCCGTGTCCAAACTCATCAAGGACAACGCTGTCGGTCTGCGTGAAAGTGCATCGACGACCACGTTGTTCTTCCCCTTGACATACTCTATGTCAAAATCATATGCTTGGATTTTGCTGACCCACTTCTGCTGCCTCTCCTGCAACTGTTTCTGCTCTAGAAACAATCAGAGGTTGTTGTGGTATGTCCTCACTCTAAACCTGTTCCCCACCAAGTAGTGTCGGAACTTGGCCAATGCATGCATAATGGCCAACATCTCCTTATCGTATATAGCATACAACCTCTCATGTGGCAGTAGCTTCTGGATCTCGAAAGCTATGGGATGGCCTCCTGCATCAAAACTGCGCCTATCCCCTCCCCTGATGCATCACACTTCAGGATAAAAGGCTGTGTAAAATCTGGCAATGCCAAAATCGGACAGCTGCTCATCACCTCCTTGACACTGTCGAAAGCCCTCTGCAATGTATCAGTCCAACTGAATGCCCCCTTTTTGGTGAGATCTGTAAGGGGTGCTGCAAGTTGCGAAAATCCCTTGATGAACTTCCGGTAGTAGGTGCAGGTACCCACAAATCCTCGAAGCTCCATCACATTCTTTGGCTCTGGCCAATCCTTGATGGCCCTGATCTTCTCCGCATGGACCCTCACTCCGTCCACCCCGATGATGTGCCCTAAATAGAGCATCTCTATCAATCCGAATTCGCATTTGGAGAGCTTAGCATAAAATTGCTGCTCCTCCAAGATGCGCATTGCAACCTCTATATGCTGAAGGTGCTCCTCCCATGTCCTACTGTAAATCAAGATGTCATAAAAAAACACTAAGACACACTTCCTCAAGTGACTGCGGAAGATGTGATTCATACATGACTGGAATGTGGCCGGAGCATTGGTCAGCCCAAAGGGCATCACCAAGAACTCAAAATGGTCGTAATGACACCTAAAAGCAGTCTTGGGAATATTCTGCTCCCTCACGCGAATCTAATGGTACCTGGATCTCAAATCAATCTTCGAGAAGAACTTCGCCCCCCTTAGCTCGTCCATCAACTCATCGATCCATGGGATGAGGTACCGGTTCTTCATGGTCTTCTTGTTTAGGGCCCAGTAGTCAATGCACATCCTCAATGTGTTGTCCTTCTTCTTCACCAATACCACTGAAGAAGCAAAAGGGCTAGTGCCGGGATAGATATGTCCAAGAGCTAAAAGCTCATGGATGGCCCTCTCAATCTGATCCCAATAGGCCTTAGGATGCCTATAGGGTGTAGTGATGATTGCCTGGATGCCCTGCTCCAACTCAATCGTGTGCTCAAACCCCCGATCTGGCGGATGCCCTGGTGGTATCTCCCCAAAAACTGTGGCATACCTGTCTAGAATAGACTGTACATCTGGTGTACGGCTTGCCCTATAGATCCTGCCTCTGAAACACGCAACTCCACTATCCACTCTATGTCCCCTTTCCTGGAAATATTCCTCCATCCGGTGTGCTGAAACTGTCTGTGGTGGGTAGGTGTGCATACCCTGAATCTTCTCACGCCTCCAGTCTTCTTATCCGTCCACTCCATCTCTAAGGTCTCCCAATCAGTGGTGACCTTCCCCAACATGATCAACCACTGTACCCCCAGTATCACGTTGGTGTCCAGGATGTCCACCAGGAAGAAATGGTCAGTCAGGGTGTACGTCCCCATAGTCACTGCCAAGGCTGGCACATGCCTGGCACACTGCATGGTTCGGTCACATGGAACCAGTATCGAAAATCCATCAAAGCTCCCTGTTGGGATGCCCCTCTGCTCTACCAACTGGGCATCAATAAAATTGTGGGTGGCCCCACTGTCCATTAACACTGAAACACGTTGTCCCCGCACTGTGCGTTGGACACGCAGTGTCAAGTACTTGGGAACTCCCCGCAAGGATGCAAGGGCTCCCCGGTGTTAGGACCTCATAATG